>JBCAUG010651007.1:0-13900 GCA_038406175.1 Haplosyllis leylae | reverse complement strand
CTGTATGTGTTGATAAAATCCACAATTTGAATTTGTGTGCCAGAAAATTTTCGAAATTGTGAAAAGTAATAAAGTGGTTTGATAATAAAGTGGAGACATCTAGGAGAAAATGTTGATATTATTGTAGATGACAGCACTATTTAAAAAGTTTAAAGTTTTTAAGCAAAAGTAACGAAAAATTATACATGTATATTGATGTAAATAGTTTTATATATTTGAAATTGATGTTTTGCGCATGCACTTACATTTGAATTACATGCTGCTGGATGCAGCAGAAGGATATTGCAGGAGTGAGGCTTTTCACTTTTGGCGCGCTACACAAAATTTACAAAACAGATATACTTGACTATGGCGGGAATAGGGTTAAAGTAAATCCATACACAGAAGTGAGCACACATATTCGGATTTAAAGATCTCAAGCTCAAAACAAAATGTAATTGTTTCTCGTACCAAAAAATGTGGTGAACCCTCGTTTAACATCTCGTGCTATTCTACTTTCAAAGTTAGACAGCAAGATTAAAATTTTGCTAACACTTGACCAAATTGACAGCAGCGCCGAAAAATCGATTTGATGTTTATTCATTTGAATCACTGACGCATTTCAATGTTTCAGGCGTGTCTAATCTTTTTTCATTAGCATACAACAAAACGCGGCTACGTCATGCCGCCTTTCTGTTGTAAATAATAACATACTGGCATAAAATTGGATAATTCGCTAAAACAGATTAAAATTCAGTTGGGTTGAGATTTTTAAATAGATATCAATATTTGTTTGACCAGTTCAGGAGAGCAGAAATCGCCTATTTGTGTTTCTGTAATAAATACAGACGAAATGAAACGTCGAGGAAGATACTCGATGTCCGACAATTCTTCGCTTCTAATTCCCATTCAGAAGGATTCAATCAACATTCCAGCATTCAAAAAACAACTCTAAGGGAAACCATCGATTCATCTCACATTTTGTCAACAACGCATCACTGATTACCGTTTAAAAGATCGCACACAAGAGCATTCAAACAAACTTGATTGCAAGTTTCAACGAACATTTGGATTGTGTTTCAGCAAAGAATTCAGTGCAGTAATCAGTGAACATTTCAACAGAAATGTCAAGTTGAAAGTTATGAACTAACTTCATGGGAAACATGATCACAATCAATTAGGATTATATATAATCTGTCTGAATGGATAATCAGTATTACTTAACAATTTGCCAATCACCGACATATCACTCTGTAGATTACATTCACAATGTCACGCTGAAAACATCCACAACCAAATACCAATGGCCTGTGCCTGTAAAATTAACTGCAAAAAGAAAACACCGCGGAATGTAATGGATAACTTCAGTAGATATTACAGTAATTACTGACTAGAGAGATCAGGAAAGCAATTTCTGCAACTAAAATTTAAACATGAAATTTTCTCAATTAAAAGATGGCCCCATAAACCTACGTACTGTACTCTTTGGTCTGTGTAAGCAATTCCCCTCAGGAGTGATTAAGGCATGTATACCCAACAATAATTTTGTTCAACCCCTACCCCACTGATTCCACCTGCGCTTTCCGATCCACTGTAACAGATGTGATCCATACGTAGCTTTTAGCCTTCTGGATTTGAATCCATCATGTTCACGGGGCTTTCCTTGCAAGCCCCTTTGTTCACCACCCGAAGATTACAAACAACATCTTCCAACAAAATACAGTGGATGCTATGAGCTACACTAACTGCAGAATTTCATTTTAAGAAGGAAAAAATTCAATCCGAGTTGAATTACATGAGGGATTAATTATAAATGATTATATCGACTGATTAATTATGAATATTACTTTCTGTACAACTTCTAAATCTGTAATGTATTAGGATGAACGAGCTAAATCCGAACTGCTTTGATAACCCGAGACAATACAGTTTGCATTTATTAATATGTAGATCTATGTGAGAGTGGGATACGAGGTTTGAACGACAAATATTCAAATTCCTAGTTTGATAATGTTTAATAAATGGGGATGATTGCATGTGTACAGATGTTTCAGTTAATCGCATGTCCTAAATTGACAAACAAATGACATTGGTTTTAAGCACACCGCAGTTAGCTTATCAATAATAACAATGACATTTGTAAAGAACTTCCAATTTGAAACAAAACATCTGCTATCTTGTGTACTGGGAAAATACTTTGTGTTGATGACATCCGAGAACAGAAACTTTTAATTAGATCCAATACAAATGGTGATTCCAAAGATGACCCATTGCAGAACCTGCATGTTCACCCTACTAAACACTTACGAGAAAGGTTCTTTTTGAATGACCCGGGGAAATTAGTTCCAACCCTTTTTGCAGTTGTTACAATCGTTTTCAACGGCCCAGCAAAGTGATGAAGGATGAGCCTAACGGTTCGGTCGTAATTAGCCAATGAAAGTCCAAGACCCATAGTTTACAGATGTGTATGCAAAGAAATGCTGTAGACTTATCTGCCAAAAGTAAAGTAAGTCTAGGAAAGAAAAGGAAATGTAAAGAAATGGCCACTATGTTCACTATTCGATTCTAATATCATCATACTTGTTGTTCCATGTTCAAGCGTCACATTGTTTATTGCACGGGCAGTTTGTTATCCAGTATAAATCGAAATGTTCTATTCCTGGAAGAGGAAAATCAAGAAGCAAAGCTCAATGACTACTCTGAATTTGCTTTGATGGGAAACCACTCGAATGTAACATAAAATTCACAAAAAAGAAGAAACTCAATAGGTTGAATATTAATTGACTGCGAGTAGTTGAATGTCACAGGTCAATTAACTATGATATCCATTTGAATAAATCATGGCATCATATGCATAATTTGTGCCACTTCACTAAAGAACTCAACTGACTTGACTATCCCATCAAGTTCAGAACATTAGATATTTATGCGGATTTAATGTATCAAATGTCACACTGAATAGTATATACACTCAACATAAAGCGAAACTGTCACAGAACAATGAAATATCGGATATCGTGCGTGACTTAATGACGCGTTAACCCGAGGATAGAATAGATAATACTCCTCATACCTGCGGTCCAAATCTACCATCCTTTCTGTAGCGACATATCTGATGTGACATTTGCCAAATATATCACATTATAGTGTTTGTGTGATCTATTTTTCGGACCACTAGAACATTAGCAGACCACTATATTATTTTAATCTTTTACATGTAAAAAATAGTTCAACAAAAATTTCAATCCGTAACCGATGAAGGCTCGATTGAGGAAGAAACAAACGTACTACAGTAGCGGCAAGATTTGATCGGGGGGGGGGGGGATTTTTCCGACATTCTGCCAACAGAGTGCAGTGGAGTCATGTTAAAAATGAAAACCAAATATCAGCTAGTGTCTTGGACCTACCTTTGGGCCCTAAAATCTCTTGCATTTTTACCCATGAAACATGCATTCTGCCACTTTCCCTGTGTCTTTTCTTTAAAATTTAATTTTGCATTCACGTGGATACCTTTCCACATATTCCTATTTCTACCTAAAACAGATTTGGGTAATTTTATAAATGCAAAACTCCTTAAGAGATTTGAATTATTCTTTCATATTTGTTTGTGACCACATTTTCCAAAGCTGGAGTCTGGGGCCCGCTTAGGGCTCCAGAAACTATCACATTGTTATTGAATTTTAAACTTCAAAGTATTTATTTTCATGAATACTTTTAGTTTATCATGGCCAAGTGAGTATAATACATAAATACAGGTATAAGAAAAATGAATATGGAAGTAAACATGAAAAAACAGAGAGGAATGAGGATAGAAAAGTTCAGAAGGTAATATTCATGTGGAGTGAAGCAAGGCTGTAAAATTGGGAAAAAATGAAAATTAGGCCCCTAAAATTCATTACTGAGCTGTTAAATTATATACTAGGGTCTTCAAATCTGGGGGTCGGGGAGGGGGCAGGAGTCCAGAGGCCCAGCTCCCCTGGATCCGTCAGTTTACAACTATGTTTCTCATGAAATTATCAGGACGAAGAAAGTATCACAAAACACATGTTACTGGCGATAAAACTGTAGTAATAGTCATATAGCATAATAAATTATCCCAATAAATGTCCAGTTATTACCAAACAAGTATGACTAACTCCTTGCTCAAGTCTTCACAAGAGTCACGTAATATGAACGTTATCTGAAAGACAGACGGAATAACCACAATCTCAAGTATCAGAGATTAATGATAAATAAATACAAACTTGTAAATGTATTCAATATCATTACCGCTCACACACGTAGTACGACGGGAAGGTAACATTTTCAGTTTGTCTGTTCATGGGTGGGGAAGGGGGTGAGTACCCCAGTCCTATTACTGGTCCCGTCAGGCGGAGGGGGGGGGGTTTATCCCTGGTCCTGTCCTGGGGGTCACCTAGACAGGACCAGGGGTACCCCCTTCAGACAGGATAGGGGTACATCCCAATCCCCCCAGAGAGGATAGGGGGTACCCTCTGGACAGGACAAGGTGTAAGTCGCTTTGCCACCGGCGGTACGCTTCTTGCGGTCACACAGGAGGACTTTCTTGTTTGTTGGAAATATCACTTTGCTATTACATATTTAGCACAACACGTGGCTAATAGCAGCTAACTTAAAATTTCTTTCAATATTATCAACAGAACATTAAACACTTACTGACGTTTTATGAAAGGTATTATGTAAGATACGCGCTTGTTTTCAATAAGCAAAAGGGGTAAAACATAATGTTAAGATAATATCGTTTCCATTTACATCTTGCAGCAACACTCTGACCTTTTCTACAATATTTGAAACGGCATGAAATCCCAATAATCGTTGGGAATTCTATCTTTCTAGTCCAGCCAGTACGTCAACAAACATTCTTTCTCAAGGAATTTGTTGTTATTGTAATAAAACTTAATCAAATGTTCAGCTGGGAAAATAAGATGCATACACTCAGTGAAAGCTTACCGTGACATATCAGACAAGAGATAACTATAATTGGCGGTAATTTTTGTGAACCTTTTAGCCCTGGAAATTAGTTCGCAACCATTAAGCTCAAAGAGGACGGGTATTGAACTGAAAATTAACTAACGCTTTCTTTCAAAAAGAATTATGTAGTTTTTGTGCTTGAAGAAGAAAAAACGTAAAAATAAAACCAAGAGAATTAAGAGAAACCAAGAGAAAGCTTTTCAAATGACAGGACCATTACCACCAGAATGATGGACCCCATTGCTGAGAGCGTGATTTTGATCAGCCAATGAACATGTTATATCTGTTCATAAAAATTTAGATACATGTGAGGCTACGGGAGATATTCACCAATTATAAAATTCTGGTAATGCCTGCAGAATCACTGTTTCATAACTGAGAAAGAAGAAGAACTTACCAGTTCTCTTTACAGTAACTGATGAAATCAATTCTGAGTCTATAACATCCACTAACTTCATGTGTTATTAGCACAAATTCTGACAAATCTGTAAATAGTATTAACACGACATAAATTTATGAGTTTGTCTACTTGGTTACATAATTTGCTGACAGATGAGCACTGTACAAAACCTCATCTGCACTTCATGGTCCGTGGGTTCCAGATGCCCCAATCTCCCATAAATATTTTGGGTAGGTAAATAATAATAATGGATCGGTAGTTGTGAAAAAGCTTGAAACACATTTATTATAAGGTGTAAAGATAATAAGCAATAAGCAACAAGCAATGAGTTCTCTATTCTATTTGAAGAATGTAGACCACTCAAAAAATCGAAATCGACGATACTGTCGACATTTTAATGCCAAACTGAGCCAAAGGACACAGGACAAGGGGAAATTTAGTTAATCTTTGTAAACGTTTTTTAAAAGGTCAAAGCAACTGTTTATGATTGGATAGTATCTCCTTGATACTGGTATGAGAGCAAGCAACACAATGGACCTTTCTTTATTATACCATGCAACCACAGGGCCCACAACATCTGTGTAATACGATCTACTTGCTTTGATGGAGTTGTGACGAGACCCTGAAAGGACATAATATCCCAGGGCACTGGATCTATTAACTAAGGCCAAAAGTATTTATTATTTCACTCCCATCAATTTATCTCTGTGCAAACAAGGACTTTTTCATTTACGGAAAGAACCCAAAATTGATGCAGTCGTAAATAATTGCGCACCTTTTGTCTCTTGCATATTTTAATAAAATGCGCAGGTAGCTTTAAAAATATACTTTGTCAAGGGGAAATGTCTTCTGGATTATAATCAAATTATATTTTGAATTACATTCAAATAATTCCTACATTTCTCGGATTTATGATGATAATTCGCCCAGACTAAATCCTCCATTAAATTATTTTCAGCATGATCCAAGGTCTACAGAATGCAGCCAAACTCACAGCCCGCGTGCTTGTAGTCAGTATATTTAACGCTTTGCGTGTGAATAAGCAGATTCACGTACTTGCCATTGAATGCAATGTATAAGCTTGATAAAAAACCAGCCCAATAACGTTTAGTCTGCACGCAACGACTTCAGAAGGGATGTTGTAACTTGTAAAACAGCATTAAAGTGTTGGTTTAAATATTATTAGTAGTTACAATTCGTTGTCACTTTTTTGTCGTGTAACACTATTTTAACGCATATTTCAATTTATCATTTGCTCAACAGGGTAATTTCAGAGCTGTAGTTAACTCTTGGTGAAAATGGCAAATAAAAACGTGCGCTGACTATTGAACCTAGCAAATACCCTGAGAATCAACAAACTCAACCTTTCAACTCATGGAATCATATTTGCTTATCATAATGAAAACATAACTTGAGGCACCTTCGGATTTCAAGACATGTTCTACTCAATGTGGGAGAAAGCTGCTGAAATCTATACAGTTGATCATTCCAAGGGCAAAATATAAAACAATGATGTGTCTGAAAATAGGCATGACAGCACTTACAAAATTGCATATTCACAAAGAATCCAAGAAGCACAATAATATTTTCACTTTTGAAAACAAAGTCAAAGCAAACAGGCCTACATATATCAGTAGGGCAAATAGACACTGCAGTGAGTTGATCATACCTCTTTTGATATGTTTATAAATTTTTCAAAATAAGATTAGCCGATAGAAATACTGAAACTTAGTGTTAGGAAACAACTAAAGGGTTGCAAACATCTTTGCTGCCTCAGTGAATAAATTCCAATACAATCAAGACATCATGGGAGGATTGTGACCTTGGGCAAAAGTTTTCGGAACATGACATTATCTTCTTTGTTAGACTTATTAACTCGGTAGCTTTATATCATAGACTACCCGCAAGGCATACAAAGTCTTTGATAAAGAGAATCAAGCAATCGTTGTTTCGTAAATACAATAGCTGGAGGAAAATTAATGATATGAGTAGGGACATCAGGGAGTCCTATATATACCAAATAAATTATTGCACAGTTCCCAAAAGTAAGAATTTGTCGACTAACAATTGAAATAAACCAACCTGTGTCGATGCAAAGTTTTAGATTCATCATGGTAATTTGATCAACAGAAAAAAAAAACGCGCTGAACACAACAATTTCCACAAGAAAATGCGTTCTTTTTACGAAATTCCACAATGTATCTCTGAGAAAGTTCTCAGATGAACATGATTGTATTGGCACCAACTATGACACAAAAAGAAGTATCTACGAGATAAACTGTCCAATAAAAAGATTCATATTTTGATTGTGTTGCCTTTGCCGATGTTTTAAGAGACATCTTCACTCACGATTCACGGTGCATTATCTCTTTGAAGCACTGCCAACTGTTCTTGTTTAATCAACCTGTAGCACTGGTAATGTTTTATATAATTTTAAGACAAGGATTATATGCTGTAATGTGGTGACATTGTTGTGAAATGACAGGTATGCTGATTCTCACATTCAGTATCAGGCGGTGAACCCTATCTTACTGGTACAACAATATTGTTGTGGTGAACCAATACCATGAGCCAGGATTGAAATAACACCAGATACCCTAAAAGGAAAAGTGTTGAACAATACGGACCTAGATTCAAAAAGATCCAATATTTCAAACATCAATACCATTTTCGTCATTTTCATCTTTCATTTCAGTCCCATTAGGCACCAATTTTCATCCACCTGGAAAAACTTTCCACTGCAATGCTTCCTAAACATTGGTAGTTCCTCCCACTACACTGGTAGATTACAGTAGGAAATTTGTGTAAATGAGCTGTGGTATTTTAGTGAAAAAAAAGGTCTTATTTGCTACCATCCCTGATCAAAGCCACTGATACCCTATGTTTTTGCGACTTGCACATATTTGAGGCAAAGGAAAGGTGCTGAAAAATATTAGTATCCAAAGAGCTTGCACAGTTACCTCTTTGGTTTACCTTACACTGGACAATACGATGGCCAAAAGAAAGTGAATATATTTTGTAAAAACCTTTTTCTTTTCTTTCTTTGTTGTGGTATAATGTCTAGAGCTGGCAGAGGTGAGAGGATTATCATCAATCACGAAAATATCACAAGATATGAATATCAACACAAGCGCATTATTAATATATCAACAGTAAATGAAAAAATACCAGCATCATCTGGTGAAAATCTCATATAACGAAACATGTTTGAAAGTTTGGCAATACAAATTGACTGACAATTACCTGTTTTAGAACACAGCTTTGAGACAACCCCTCTCCAGGAAAACCGCTAAGATCTGTTGTATCAAGTGAAAGCCTTATTTGCGATGGAAAGGAAAGCATCCATGTCTAAATTATGTCCAAATAGGTATTAAGTGTATCACTTTGCGAAGGCTTTGTCTGTTCACTGCACATCCTGCAGGAGGAGTAAATCACTTGCTGTGGATGTTATGTATTTAACTGCAGCCGACTGCGGCTAGCAGCTTACGCGTGTAGTGGCTGTATTGATTAGTTCTTCTAAGTTTAGTTGACGGTGGTCAACGTCCTTAATACTTAATTTCAGCAGTAACGTTTACCATTTAGGGTAAGTTGAGCTAAAAGCTAAGAACTAAATGCGATCACCAACATTATTGATTGGTGCCCTTTTCAGACTTGATCAGCACTATCCTCTGTATTTGTAGAAACCGATGCCATTTCCATGGACCCGTTTCTCCTGTTCAATACAAGTAAATGGCAAGTCAAACGTAAAAAAAAAAATTCAAGAAAAAACCCCCCGAAAACAAAAGGGCAGGCGATGATGAATCTAAGATTAAGTTCGAAACCGCCAGTTACTGTAAGCAAGTTAGCACTAAATCAAGGAAACCCACCACCGTACAATCTGTAAACAGAACAAGATAAAATCCACTTTCAGCACATGCTCTACATGTTCACAACCTACAGTAATTTGTAAATAAAAAGAAAGAACTGACCAAGCCACCACTTGACATGCTCTCGGTGTTGAGGCACTATCAGCTTCAGAAGATTGTCTGCGAGCATCAAGGGAGCATCTTGCACACATACAATACAGGAAGTCAGACAAAATATCAGCTAAATCTAAAACTATTTATATTATAGTGAAGATGATGAGACACGGTGTCTGGACCTGAGAATATACTGCGATCGCTGAAACAAAGTTTATTGTTTGTACTACCCTGTTAACTCAAATCGGGACAGTGACAATGCCGTCAAAAATGGAAAGTGAAATTATTACTCCGAAAGCCGAAGCAATCGACCAGCAGCAGATAGTCGATTTCTGAACTAGAAAAAGCAGATCTTGTTTTGATTATTTTTATGTTCTGGACAATTCACCATTTTATGAATTAATTATTCAAGCTAATGGCTGGCATGGCATTGCAATAATGTTCTGACGTATATGTACAAAAATATGTAGGAACACATCTTTTCCTAGCGAGTTTGGTTAAAGCAACAATAAAAAATGTTCAATCTTATTTCTGAACAATTGGTTACCTATTTCAAAAGCCTATCTTTTGCATAGTCTGGGCCTCAGAAATGCAAGAACTAAACACAAGATTGTCACTAAATTCAGACATTTTTTTTATGTCAATACACAGTTGAGCTGAAATCTGTTGCAAGTTGATGTTTAGTAATCGGGTTTATTATGAGGTGTTTTGTGTCAGATGTAAAATGTCCAGTTGATGTTGAGGTAAAGGTGTTGTTGAAGCAATGGATAAAACATATTGAGAACATGATGTGGTGTACTAGAAATACACAGATGGAGTTATTAAACCACACCAGCAGATGATTTACACCATGCTAGATAATAGCAGGTATGAGTGTCTGGTAATGCTGTAAGCGCTTTATTTCTGGCAGTAGCCCTGCATTTTTAATCACAGTAAATCATCCGAAAAGCCAGTGAGTAAATGTTCTCTGGTCGCCTCAACAACGGCAGTGAGTCAAGCTCCAGATGGGCTGTATTGCAGTTAATTTTTTCCTCATAAAACTATCAAAGGCAGGGGAAACACCACAAATCTAATCATTGTAGCCACTGCAGCAGCTGCTCAACACAACACATAAGAAAAATTAGACGTGCTGGATCTTTTGTTTTCCATTCGGCAACTGCAGTTCCGAACAGTAAATCTGAAATCCTCATAAATTTTCACATGATCTTCCTTCTAGCATCAACCAACATCATTTTGGTTTGATTACTGTTCTCGACGGAGAGGATGGTAAATACGTCATCACTTTAAACTACTATTTTTTCTTTATAAATGATAATAATGTAAGGTAAGAAAGAGTGCACGATACCCCAGCCATTCTTCAAAGTGAAAACAGATGGTTACAGATGGCATTTATTTCCTGCAAACGGCGAATGGAATGTTTTAAAGTCTACTAAATAATCATAAACCTAATTTCTTTGCGCAACTTCGAGTTTTCCCTGTAGGCTGTGCATGTACTGACAAGTCTCACATTGAATGTAACACCACTGTTCCCAGTGATACTTGTCTAAATGTTTGGTTTGAATTTTTGCTCTTGCAGAAAAAAGTAAATTTTGACATCTGTAGTTACTGTGCAAGTGCTTTTGATCACTAAAATCTCTGCACAATTTCGCACAAGGTATTTTATCTGGATAGTGGATGACAAGATGTCCTGTTTCTGGCTTCGCATTTATATTATCGGTATTGGTTTCTTGCAGTAAAAACTTTTACCTGAAGTATGATTGCATGTCTTTCCGTGTGACCATCGGAAATTTTTACAAAGGCCCAAAGGTATTAGCCATTTGGTTGCGCCATTTCTCAATGTTTGATAAACAGTTTTCAAAAGAGAAGGAAGCATGCGATTTTACAAGTGCCAGATGAGGTCTGTGGAGGATCTGTTAATTTTCTGTTGGTAAAACTAGTGGCAGTTATCATGTCAACATCACAGTCAGGTATCGTACAATCACCAGTACTAAGGTAGCGCAACGAAAACCGATGTACCAAATACCCTACATACTAAAGTATCTAGATGGATTCCAGACTTTTCACGAAGCAGTTGTGACTCCGACGCTTGTCAGACAATACGTTTGACTGAAAGTACTACGGGTAGACAAAACGTGAACTTCGTACAGTGCATTGATACTAACCTGACCGTCCGTTCGTGTTACCACTCAAGTCCAGAAACTAAAACATTACTGTTTTGCTGTCGGTAAAAACCAGAAGTGTTATAGTTTGACCTTTCAAGTAAGAGCCAACAGGTGATTCTGTACTGAAAAACACAGGAGTTCTTAATATTTATACCTTTCCTGATAATAAATCAGGCGTGTAATTGCAGTTAGCTTTGTTTTTGTTCCTCCCACAAATTCCAGAAGGAGTCAGAGATGAAGCAGTGGCAAAATAACGTACCATTTGAATTGTGATGATCAGCATTACAACCTTTATACGTTTATTAACAAATAAATTAAATTTTAAATTGTTGTTGGCTTCTTGTGTCCGCTTATTGTTTGTATTCTTGTTTTGCTATTTTTGGTTCTCTTGATCGACTACACTGCAAGATATATTCCTGCGGCAGTGACCAGGTTGATTTAAGAAGACATGGTGAGAATATGGTGGGAATCATATCAGTTAGAACAGACGTTTCGTGGAGGTAGCACGTAAATTTCTCCGCCTAATAATATTTAAGGGTTATCAATGTCATATTAGAGTGGCAGATATAGACCTATATCAACATGATATTCACAAAACGGTCCACAAACTTCGTCTTCATGGATATTGATGACCCAGTGAGAAAAAAAGACAACTCCAGTATCGCGTTTTAATTAACATACCGTTTAAATTGAGCCATTTCATTGGAACGTTAACATTGTCCAAATCACATCGTTGGGATAAGATATTCAACCTAATTTTAGGTTTCTCATCTGATACATTGTGGGAAATACTCTTCAGTTCTTGGAATCAATTTAAGGCACATGTCGCCATTGTTAACCAACAGATATTGTTTCATCAGCAAATCGCAACTACTACTTTTCTAATCTGCTTCAGCTTTTTGGCAAACAAAGTAGATCTCCCTTGTGTTTTACGAAAAATTTCAAGGAAAAACATATTGAAAACAAACTTAGATATCCAAGCAAAGCACACTGATAATGATTATTTGCAGCTCTTGTGGAGGCACATAGAAAAGAAAGAATTTGAAAGTTTTCTAAAATGAGAATCTGAAAATGTCATGTCCCTGCAATCATCAGGCGGACTTCTTTCTAAAGAGTCTGCGCTATTTCCACAGACACTTCAATCTAGTGCGAGACAGCACACTGACATGAATTATGGACTTTCCTTGTTTTTTATGGCAGAAGAAGTTTCAAAATTAGTTGGTAAAACAAACATATACTCCGCATTATTCATCAAGTGATTATTAGAACGTGGGTTATTGAGTGGAATCAGCCCACGGTTCTGAAGATTAATATCAAGTCAGATCCTCTACCCAAAGTTGCAATCCATCAAGATTACAAAATTTTAACACATGCCACACACAGGGTGAAAAGCTTGTTTTAGCGAACGAAAGGCGAATTTTGACAGAGGTTGTACCGTAAAGAAATGGGAAAGGGACATTTTGAAGAATCATTTTATACACTTCTCATAAACAAAGACAGCAGGTCATTTCTCTGGTTGTCACCAACTACAACAAAAATATTTACTGTTTTTATTTATATATTGCATTTATTTATTTTAACTCTATCGTGTGCATGGAAATGTAAATATCCTATCAGTCTATCAAATTTATCTTGTGCAGTGGCATCCCCAACTCACTCAGAGACAGACGTTTCTTGTCTGCTACATTACCTTTCAATTTCTCAAGTAGATCTACCAAGTACTTCGAATAATTACAGAGAAGAGGAGAATCAAGCAATATTGAAATGAAATAGTATTTTGGCCTTAAGAAAGATACCTCCACGGAACAATCCATAGCAAACGCAGCCATCGTGGAAATTAGGCACTTTGGCATGAAAAGAACTCGATTCACTGCACTCTGCAAGACCTTCGATATCATGGAAATAAAATAATGTCCTTGAGCCTTGATCTGACATTCCTTGCCTTAGGGAAAAATGTCTTTTTATAATCATTTGCTGAATATTTTCTGAAGCACCGGAATCAATGTGTAGATTTTAAGATATCTATGTGGTTCAGATTTACTTCAGAGCTTTAAGCTATACTTGATTGCAAATTGATGGTATATTTCGAGATGAATTAGAAAACAAACCCCCTTTTTGTGGGTAAACCAGCCAATTTGGCTCTTGAATATGAACAGCTGTCACCACATCAACCTCATCGATTGCTATGAACTCGATTATTTATTAAGATCTTTGTATTGAAATATGATGGAAGCTGAATACAGACAACTGTATTGAGATCAACGCCTCAGAAACCCCTCCATATTTATACTTTTGTATATTTTTGGTGGCTCGTTAGAGTCACCTTATTGGTTGCGTTGGCATGCCCTTAACATCCTGTCCTAGCCCTTAACATGAGCCTTTGGCAGTTTTATGAAAATTAGGCCTACTTT
>JBCAUG010650896.1:0-13901 GCA_038406175.1 Haplosyllis leylae | reverse complement strand
TAAGCAGGCCAACTTTAACCTGCATTCATTGGTTGGAATTTGTTTACACAGAATGCTGCCATGATGTCATTTTGGACGTCATTTAGATCTAACAACGTCCCAAGACACCAACTTTGTTCATGACGTCATTTTCTTAGAATGACTGAACCAAAGTTAACTTTGAAACATACAGGAATGTTCAAAATCTTAAATTTTTGTTTCAGTTAAAGATTTTATATTTTTAACTTTCAGGTGAAAACAGATATTATTGCAAATTTTGCACCAGACGCTTCCAGATAAAAGCCAACTTTGAGCATCATCTAGAACTGGACCACGGACGAGACAAGTTCGGCAGAGAATTGCCGAAGAAACAAGTGCAGAAACCAGTCCAAAAATTCTCTCAAAAACAACCGACAATTAGAGTCGGTACTACGCGACAAGTACGCTTCATTTCCTTTCCTAAAACGTATTCACGCTTTGCGAACTTGATTCTGCTATCGAGTCAGTGAATCAAATGACCAAATGTCTTATCATGTTCAGCGATAGTAGTCACCATTGACGGATTTTGAGTTGATGTAGTTGCCACAAAGTAATGTATTTTAACAGTAGTTAACTTTAATAAGTTGTTTGATGCTGCGTTTTGTGTGATGTAACTTGTTTCAATACCTTGAAATATGAGCAAAATCTCAAAAAGAAATCATGCTTTAGAACCTGTTTTAATGTTTACTTTGCAGGTAATTCTCACTGACAGTCTTCATGATCCCAATGTAGACATCTTGATTGATACAGAAACAGCGGAAGACCGAAAGAACGCACAGGAAAAAATACAGAAAGCCTATCAGGATTGGCTCCATAAACGTAAGTACATGTGTACTCACAAGCCAGTGGTACAAGATTGGACACAATCGTGTTCGACAATTAACAAAAAGACTTGTCACTATCTAGAAAAGATAAGTAGAAAAAAATGGCACAAAGAAATGACCATTTACTTTTTTATTTTATTTTAAATTCTTCCTTTATCTGTCGTTCTCATTTCAGGAGGAGACGATGCTCCAGAGCAAGGTGATAAGAAATGTGTCTGTCCAATATGTAATGTCACAATGGCAAACAAGTACAAACTGGAGAAGCACTTTCAAGGTCATGGAAACCCCAAGAAAATCATGCCTAAGGTACTTTTTCAAACCCGTCTGTAATTTAGTTTGTTATGTAACAACATGGTTTTAAAGCGCCTTCAGTCATTACAATTTCAAAACATTTTGTTGACTGTGACATTAAATGACTATGAGTTAGTTGTAACCGAAAATAATAAAATTAATGGTGTTGTTTATTTGCTCAAGGAAATAGAGGTTAATATGTAATAAAATAAGTGTGGCTGTCTTTATTTTCAATGAAGTATGCACTGTTTCATTACAGACTCGTAAGTGTTATCACTGCGATCGAGTGTTCCAGGAGGGTTGGCAGCTCGATCGCCACCTGGAAGCGTACCACACCCACCGCTGCAGTAAGTGCGACAGAGTGTTCAACAATCTGGGAGACCTAGATATACATTTTGTCATGGCTCATGCAAAGAAAAAGCCTGGACGAAAGGTAAGAAATTAAGTTCTTATTTTTCAGTGCGAACAGTAACTGTACAAACGATACAGTGCACTGGCGCTGTGTTCTCATGATGCATTCAATAATTCTGTTCAGGAAGTAGTAAATGAGAAAAGCAAGCAGCAAATGAGGAACATCATCGAACCTGTCAGATATGTAAGTCTCTTCACTTGAGACCCAATATTCATTCATTTCAGTCTGAAGTGAAAGAAGAAACCCCGCCTCCACCAGAACTTCACCTGGAAGTGCCTTTTAAAGAAGCAGACAAAAAAGGCAAAATTGTTAAGAAGGCAACAAAGCAGCCTGTCAAGCAAGTCTTGAAAGGAAGTAGCAACAGAAAACGACCGGCGTCGGAGACCAAGACGAGTGTACTTCCGAAAAAAATTAAAGTTCAATTAAAAAAGAAGAAACCTGGAAGACCCAAAAAGAAGCAAGCAAAAAGCGGCATAGCTGCTAAGAAGCCCAAACCCACCAAGGAAATAGCCAAGAGAGGGAGAGGAAGGCCACCCAAGAACACGCCAAAGAAAACACCCGCAAAGAAATCCCCAACGCCTAAAGAAGTAGCGAAGAAAACACCCGCTAAGAAATCCCCAACGCCTAAAGAAGTACCGAAGAAAACACCCGCAAAGAAATCCCCAACGCCCAAAGAAGTATCGAAGAAAACACCCGCAAAGAAATCTCAAACACCCAAGAAAACGCTTTCAAAGAAATCACCAACGCCCAAGAAAAGACCGTTGAATAAATCTCAAACGCCCAAGAAGACGCCGTCAAAGAAGACGCCAGCACCTAAGAAGTCGTCAGCAAAGAAAACCCCAGTGAGGGAAAGTGCGCGCAAATCCTTTCAAAAGGACAAAACATCTGAGAAAAATGTTGTGAAAACTCCTGCAAAACAAGGAAGGAAAGGCAGTGAGTCTCTGGAAAGAAAATCTCCAAGAAAACCCCATCCAAAGCGACTACCCGATGGATTCCTAATGACAGGATCGGAGTGGAAAGTAGGGCTAAAAGTAAGAGAAACTAAAACTATTACAAAATCTAAAAGTGCACAAAGGAAAAGCCCCACAGTGCAAAAACGAACTCGAAGTAAATATACTGCTAAAAAGACCGCAGGCAAAAAAGTTGTGTCGAAAAAAGTGAAGGCAAAACCCACCAAGGTCAAGAAAGCTCAGCCGAAAAAGGCGAAAACAGCTAACAGGAAGAAAACAACGAAAGTGGTGAGGGCAAAAGCAACTCCTGCCAAAAGAAAAGCAACTCCTACCAAAAGAAATGTAAAACCAGCGAAGAGCACAGTGACGCCAGTAAAGAAAACGCCAAAATCTTCCAGCGCAACTGTAGCCGTTAGCAAATCAAAGTCGGGAAGACAAGGTAAAATTCCATCACTTTACTCGTGCTACGGCAAAGGGGACCCAGAAAATAAATTTACACGGGTGATTCCCCATTGCTCAGAAACACATCAGATCTATTGCGGAAAAAGAATTCTATGTGTGATGAAAATTTTCTTCTACCCCTCATATGTGCTTGATGCGGCAAACCCAAAAAGAAAATGGTGCAAAAGGCAAACGTTTTGACTGCGACTTTAAACACATGAAACCAGACGACAACTGGGCTATTGAATTAAAATACATGTAGAAGATGTATTGAAGAGGTGTTCGAGTACACTTATGAACAACAGCCAAATTGTTGTTTGCAAAATGTTTCCTGCGGGAAGTCATTGGTAAGATTATCAAAAATATGTGTAATTTTTTTTTTCAGTTTTCAAGTATGAAGCCAGAAGTTCGGTTTGGGAATGCTTCGGCTTCTACATGTCTGGATCTCAATATGAAAAAGTTGTGGCTATTTGTCTGTAAGTAACCTTCCTGTATGTGGATCCTTTCCAGCAGAGGTTGAGGTTCAGATATCGGCGAAAATAACATACTCGACTGTTAAATCGAGTATGTTACAAAAAATCCTCAATTTTTGTAACATACTCGATTTAACCATCGAGTATGTTTTGTATCCTGTGAGGATTTTAAAATACACTCAATTTAACTGTCGAGTATGTTATTTTCGCCGATATCTCAACCTCAAGCTAAACAAGAACACTACTGTATCTTACCAGAAATACTTCACACACTTTTATTGCCACAAAGACTTTGATTTTAACGTTATTCTCCAATGTTAAGGTTGTGTGGAGAAGAGAAAAAGTATTCAGCGGATGGGAGCACAGCAAACCTGCGTGGACACGTTCAGCATCAACACAAAGATGTCTGGAACAAGAAATTTACAACACCAAAAAAGTCTGGTTAGTGTCTCTCCATTAAAAGATCAAAGGTGCCGCTGAATATCGGTCTAAATATTAGACTGAATTTCATTATTATCAAATGTAATTTGAATAATCGAATGATCATCAGATTTAAAAGCTAGTTATTGAAGAGAAAAATCCCCATCATAAGAGACCTGGAGAAAGAAACCATGTTATCATCAATGAATAATTTTGTAGTAATCAGCACTTGTTTCTTTCTTTTAGGCAAGAAAAAATAAGAGGTGCTCAAAATGTTCACATACATGACTGAATGACATGACTTCCTTACGGCAAGAAATATTTGAGTAGTTTGTTATTAACCAAAAGTAGGTTTTCATTGATGTTCAGCTATACTGCCTGGTGTAAATATTTATTTGACACTGTAGATAAAAGAGATGTTCATTAAAATGTATCATGGCGCCGCAATGTGAACTTGTGAGATATCCTAGAAATCTCGTACTGGACTAATGCATTGGCGAAGGAAATCTGTTTCTGTTTCACATTTTGTATCGTGTTTAATTTTACACAATATTGTAATTTTTTATCCAGAAACCGTTTTGTGATAACCCCCAATTTTTTTAAGAATTCTCCCAGACAAGCCCCACTAAACATAAAGACGAATACAAAGAGCTTGGTTCTCATCATTAAATCACTGTGAACAACCTCTAGAAATGGACAGAAAGAGGTGATCAACCAATCAGGGTGCAGGGATTCAAAGTAGATTCATTTGGCAATAAACCCCCGCAACGGTTTTTTTCCCCAACAAATTCAAACAAAGTAGCCTGGATCATTTTCACCCTGCCCTGTAAGGACTCAGGAACCAAGGACAATACATTTTATATTGCCGCCGCGCCAACTTGTTGGATGACATTCATGTAATATCTTGTTTTTAAATGAAGCCGCATTGGATCCTATCGCAGATTTTGGTCAAATGTCTGTGGCAGTTTTCAAAAAGACATGTATTTAATGGATACATATAGTTTACCTTGTGTTTATTCGCGCTAAAAGTTTCTTTTTAGAACCGTGTAAATAGTTGACATGATACTGCTGTGGACTAGAATTAGGGACGTTAAGTTGTTTCGGAGTGAGAGCAAACGTGAATGTGTTTGGGGAGCATCACACGTTTTTTCAGTTCGTATCACATCACGTATGTAACATGCTTCGTACAAATAGAAGTCCCCAAATTCCAGTTGCATTATTTGTTGTTTTACATAGTTGTCCTTCGTGCTGGAAGCTTGTTTCTCACTGAGGTAGCTTTTTCAGTGCGGATTATATCATGTTTAAAAATTCCACAGGATTTAATTATTTCTCTAGAAACTAGCACCAGCAAGTTTAGTGTAATTCAAAAGTATATCGCCACAATGCAGTGTTAAACTATAGTGCATTTGAGACACAGGCACAACTCGATTGTAATGTTTTGTTAAATGAAAGGGCCCATTTTATTCAGTATTTTATCTACAAATTGTATTTTTTTAAGTAGAGAGATTTTCATAATTAATTTTTTGTACTTCAATCTTTTGTTGAAACAAGTTTGTTAATGTTTACAACGGCTTTTAACTAATATTCTGCCCAGCGACTAAAATTTCCTTGTGAGCTTCAATAGGACTTCCAGCAACACAGTTTTTGGACTGTGCAAGTTAATATACAGAAATTGAACTATTCTTAAGTGTCGATCACGTATTAAGCCCGAAGATTATTAAAACTCAATCATGTACATTGCTAAATTTACAAATGAAGAAAGGGTGGATGTACAATGTAGTTACACATGACCACTTATTTCAGTACGTACGGTTTTTATTACACAATATGTTTACAATATATTTCTGTAATACAATCAACCTGAGTACAAAATAAAATTATACGACACCTTGTAAGGCAGTTTTCTTCAATTCATAGCAAAAATAAAATCAACGTATTCAGTTTCAAATACACGGCCATGTTTGAAGATTGCTTAATGGGATCGCAATATCTTTCAGATAAAAGTCACGACACTGCAACATTCCCAATGCTCTATTGACTTAACTTGCGGTTTATTGGCACGGGATTTATTTTCTGGACAGAAGTCTTGAACCAAGCCAATCCATTCACTTCACAGGAACCATGTTACACCTGGAAAATGAGTCGATAGTGAATTTAAAAGTAAACACTTCACAGATAATGCTGCCGACATCTTACTTGATTCTGAACTGATCATAATATTCGTTTTATTTCCAAAGTTTACAAGATTAGGTTACTCGAGTTTCACCTAATGTTACGGCACATCATTACCACATTGTAATAAGCATTTTTCGTTGTAATCCAAATCGGGCAAATGTGTGAAAACGAAAATTCCTGTCGAGTAGCCCATATTTAACGAAAAAAAGGATGTTACTCAATGGTTCCTCACCCCAGCAATCCCCGTCCGCTCCATGCCCGAGGCGTGAGAGAAATTGTAACCACTACGTCGCTTCGCCGAACACTTACTGCCAGTGGAGCCTGCAATTGACAAAAGAGAATAACCAGAAAGACTGTAACTCCACTCACGAGACAATGGCTCTATTCAGCCATATTTACGAAAGTTTTTTTCTCTTTTTGGTTCGTTTTAAACTGTGTTTACTTTTCTTTCAGGTTAAAAATTGAGAGTAGAGCAGTTAATTCTTTCCCCGATTTAAATTTGATACTTGGCCACTTTAAATGAAAATTCTTTGTGGAGTGAATCTTTGTATTTTAAATCCAAAACTCTACATAAATGAAGGCTCAATTGATTTCCATACCAAATTTACATTCTACATCAAACAATGTTTGTCCTTACATCTTTACTGTGCTGTACAACTGCAGCCAAGTTTTGCATCCCCTGGAAATTGTGGACAGTTAGTGATCCAAATTTTAAGATTTCATCACCAACGTTCAAACCCTGAAAAAGAAGTGTAATAAATGTAAAGAAGACAGTCCTCCTGCGGGAAACCGCATGAGGCGTACCGCCACGGCGTAACCTGTCCTCGGGGGGGGGGGGGTACCCCTATGCTGGCTGGGGGAGGGTACCCCATTCCCCAGCAGGACCTGTGGCAGGACTGGGGTACCTCCACCCGGTGAACAAGCCTTCCCGCATCCTTCGGAATGCAATCTTCAAATGGACTAAAATTTGGATGATCTCAGATAAGAACATACGTATTGATACCACTTCACAACTTACAGCTGCTGATGCAGGTGACCCATCATCAACTCGATCAACTTTAGCAAACGGCTTAGAATTCACAAGTTGATTGCTTTGGTCCGTATCTACCTGAAAATATTTTGACAAAAGAATATCAATTCGTGACATTATGTCACAATGCGAGTAAATGGGTTGTGGTGCGCATTCGCAGTATTTATGCATTTTGATCTTATTGTGAACATCCAAGAGTCAGTGTGACTGAGTGGTATCTACAACCCCTTGTGATGGTTATTTTAGTTAGTTTAGTGTGGCATTTGTACGTGAATGAATGAGCCAATCAGAAGCCTCAACAAGGATGTCAATGAAAGACTGAGTATTATAACTAATTATTCCTACCATCCCCTTACCAATCTGAAGTAAATACCCCTAAATTCGCTTGCATAAATCATGCTTACCATGTTCCAATGCCTTGGGAGAGCTACAAATGCAATTTTTATCACCTCTCATTGCAGGGTACTAATTTTTGTGGTGAGTGAATACTTTAGTGCACAAACACCTCAAAAGAAGCCAGAGTCAACCGTGACCTCAGGAAAGACAGGCAGGGCACCAGACTATTCACTCAACCCCATATAATGAGCTTCTCAGGTGAGGAACTTTGGCATAACCCTGGAGCCCAGTGCGACTGCAATCATTTAAATTTGGTTATTTGGGCCATTTGGAGCTCTATGCATACAAATTCACTGGAGCCCCTTGGGAGTAACTGTTAATTGTGTATATTTTGTAATCATTTCACTGCAATAGTAACAGTAAAGACTTTTTGGCTATTGTACATTTTGCAGGGTTTCTAGCCTAGATGCTCTATCCTGTGTAATAGTCACGACTTCTACACCTACACCCCTGAGGAGATGTTCATGCATGTGTGCAATAAAGTGTTCAAACATGAAGTCTGTGCATTCCCTTTCACTCACAGCTCTCTATGAATTGATGTCATATTATTTGCAGTCTTTACCCTAACTGTGGCCCAGTAAATGAACTGAGAACTTCCAAGAAACACTGCTCACCCCCTAGGATGAAAAGACTTATTGCTGCAACAGACCATTGCTGAGACTGGGATTAGAAGTAGTAATACTGGTGACGTTTCAATTACAAAATGTTACTCTTGCTGATCTGTCTCCACACGGAGACTATCTGTGATCCACTCACACACAACTGGCAGGAGAAATATGTCAAAAAAGTTTAATTCACGCTAACATCTCACAAGATGTCTATCATAGTCATACCCTCCAGATCTCGACTCAAGATCAAATAGTTGGGTCAACCCCCCCCCACCTCCCCCCCCCCCCCAATGACTTTGGATTTTAGGGAGATTTGGACTGAGCATGGTGTGAGAGGTGGATCCACCTTGCGGAAACTAATTTATCCGGAAGGTTAATATCTCCTTTTAAACAATTTATGCCAACCTCCATTGCTTCGGCACTTTTTGACTTTGTTGATTTCATCTGTGCATGTACGGCATGCAGACCTTCTTCGATCTCTTTCATTATGGCTTTATGATCGTTCTGAAGACCTGGAAGCATAACATGACATTTCTTTCTTTAGATATCAGAGAAATTTAACCAAATAAAATAGATCTCAGATTCTCGATCTGGTTTGTACAACATACTCACAAATAATTTTATGCCGAGCATGCCGCACACTGTAGACATCAATATCTTTTCGTGGAAACTGGTCTTCATCAACCAATTGCCCATGCATTCCGACATTGTGTTGCTGCAAAAAAATATGACAAGGACACTGAAATATTGACATCTTCTACATCTAGCATGTACCTTCAAAATTTTGCTCCACAGTTTCTTATTACAATATTTTCTCATTTTATAGATAAATAGATTTAAATTTGTATTTTAATAGTCTAGAGATCTAGATCTAGCAATGTTTTACTTTCCTTTTCATAATCTAAATTAGATCTAGATCTAGTCTACATTGTAACGTTGGCATTGATTATATTCCATTGTGTTCAAATATGCAATTATGACAGCACATGTAGCATATATTATAATGTTAAATTGAACTTACTGAGTCGAGTACTTCATTCAGTTCCATAATTTGTGCTTCTATTTCATCTTTTTTCTTTATCAGGCTCTTGACATGTTCTTCTGCTGTAGCTGCCATGCTGTTAGCCTGAGTTACTGGCTGGGCGGGAATCCGGTCACCTTAAAAAAAGAGAGCCGTGAGGTTTAACTCTCACCTTAAATTTCGAACGCACGGGGACCTTTGGAATTCAATTAACCGCAATTAGTGAGGATTTATCGAAGTGAGCCTTAAATATTTTGAGAGATCTCTTGGGAGTGACTCAACATAAGTGAGGCAGACCTTCTTTTTCACTATCTTGGTTTATTGCTCATGGTTATGAGATGCCATTCTAATTTTTGATTTAAAAATGGATATTTATGGGTATTATGGCGAGGATTTATTGCATATTTCACATCATCCTAAAAGGAGAAATGCTAACTACACTCACAAGAAACAGTTAGACTTTTATGGGATGGGTGAAAATGATGATCAGTTTAGGATTCAATACAGGTTTAGAAAATATACTGTCAAAGTACTGTGTGAATTAATTGGTGAAGAGTTTGCACCCAAATCAAATGCAAACAAAGCTTTCACTGTGGAGCAGAGGCTTTGTATTGCTTTAAGATATTATACAACAGGGACATTTCAATGGCTAATTGGTGATTCCAAGGGTGGGAGTCAGTCTTCAATGCATCAAATTGTTACTCAAGTGTCAAAAGTATTGGCATCACATTTACCCGATGGAGTCCAGTTTAGCATGGATCCAGATGTGTTTAAATCTATCAGTGGAGGATTCTATGCATTTAAAGGAAGTGAGTTAATAATAATGTAGACTACATGTAGATTGTTATGTACCTGTATTAAAAATTTTAAATGTGCAATATGTCTACTTAAAATGATTTCTTGTCTATTCCACAGAATTCCCTAATTGTGTAGGAGCTATGGATGGCACTCAGATTTCAATACAAGCACCTTGGCAGAACCCTGAACAGTACATCAATCACTACAGATTTTCATCGATTGCAGTTCTACTTACAGTAAACCACAAGGGAGTGGTAACTTATCTTTCTGCTCATTGGCCAGGAGGTACTCATGATAGTAGTCTTGCAAGAGTCCTTTTTGCAAGATGTCTTTGACAGGAATTTACTTGGAGAGTACTACATGCTTGCAGATCAGGGTTATCATCTTCAAACAAATTTATTAACTCCATTCCCCAGATCTGGAGATCTTACACCTCCTCAAATCTATTACAATGAATGCCTTTCCAAGACCAGGATTAAGGTTGAATGTGTTATTGGAAAGTTCCCCGGTCTCATGAATCCATCTCATTACCAACCCACAGAAGTATGCAACATTATAAAGGCCTGTGTTTTTCTGTGGAACTATGGACTCATAACTGGTGATAACAAAGGATATGATCCTGATTCTTACATTGTCAAAGACAAGGAAGAACTCAATCAAAGGCTAAAGCCAACAATGTCTGGGGAGACTCGTCATGAAATCGTTAAAGAATATTTGTGGGACAACCAGCCCAATTGAGATAAACATTTTATTGAATCTAACAGTAAATGTGTAACATTATAAATAGGAAATGTGAAGTGTGAACAATATTTAACAACTAGGTATTTATGTCATCTTAGATTACTATATTTAACATAGAATTTGAAATATATTACTGTATATTATGAGTAACAATAACATGTAACATATTTGAACAAAAGTTATTTATGATAACTTTATATTGTCAAATTTTCTATTCTAAAAAAACATCTATTCTTTGCATAAAAAGGCAGAAATTATGCAATTGTTAATACATATGAACTTGTTGACATTTCTTGTTGAAGCAATAAATTTTTTAACATTTACATGTGTTGGTAATCAAACCCAAGTAAACCAACCCAGGCCTTACAATCAGATACTCTGAAATCCAAGCTGAACAGGAATTTCTGCAAATTGTAGCAATACCTACATATGGTGTCACATGTACTGGGGGTCAAGTAGTCACTCTTGGAAATGTCAAGAACATCTAATTGACTGTACTTCTGGAGCATTGGGACTAAATCATATTTAGTAAGTTGTATATTGTTGGTGACTGCAAGTGAATTTAGTTGGAATGACAGGGCAGGAACATGTCTGACAAATTGTGAGCAGGGACATACTGGAGGTTGTCCAAAGTTAGGTCCTTCAATGTAATGGGAAGACACCATATGAACTCAAGGCTATCAATGTCATTGACCCTAGAAATTATCAAAGAGCACAAAAACTGAAAGGCAGAATGACATCTTCTACAGTTTGGTTGAAGTAAAGGTCCATGCAGTTACCTTGCCATTTTACATTACAAATTGCAGGACCCATGGAATCAATGAAATTTTCATGTTTGTCTTCAAACCAAGTGAAATTGCTCAAATCAAAATCCTCAAGCATTTTTTCCGCTATCATCAGTGTCTTCAGTTGTGGAGATGCCATGGCAATATTAAGTTTAGTTGTGAAAGGTACATCCTTGAGAATCTGAATCTTCAATTCATTTGGCAAATCCATAAGTTTCTACAAAGGGAAATTTTATTAAACTGCATCATCTGCTTGGCATGCATGGTCACCTGCCATCTGAGCATTTGACTCAGATGGATCCAGTGATTTCAGGATGTTTTGTATTGGCTTAATCAAGACCAGAATTTATTGCATACATGAGTCATAGCTCTATTTTTTTCTATGTCTGAAATAATACCATGTTTCCTTAGTTCATCAATTCCCAGTGCAGTAGGTGCAGGTTTGAATAGATAAGCTGGCAAACTGCTATTATTACTTACTGGTTCATTGTCACCAAGATCCAAATGAGTAGGATTGTCACCAAGATCCAAATGAGTAGGTGCAGTGTTGCTTGTGGCCTCATTGATAGTTCTCTTCTTCTTTGCTTTTCTTCCTTTTTCCTTTCCTTTTGCAATGCTGTCTGGGTATGTGATTGGCACCTGAGAAGATGTTGATGGGACTACCTCCTGTGCAGACTCAATTCCTGGTGGATCTAGTTGAACAGGTATTATAGATTCACCAATTTCAGCAACTGTTGGCAAAGCTGCTACAACTATGGTACTGGTCACATCATGTGGAAATTGTACAATAGGGGGTACTGTAAAAAAAAAAGCATTATAAACAATATTGGATTCATATGTATTCTTCTGACAATGTTACAAATTATATGAACATGACATGTCTTTACCTGCTTGTACTTCACTGTTAAACATATTGTTCAACTTCTGAATTTCCTGCAGTCTTTTAATTTCATCCTCTTTATCCTTTTTTTCCTTCTGTATATGTGATAACATCCTATTGATCTGAACACCTGACCCAGCTGGAAACAAATGTAACATCATATTTAATTATTCCATATTTGACATTTGAATTAAAATATAAAATATCTGGTGCTATGAAAGGAATACAAGTGTACAGCAATTGCTACATGTACCTGTATTAATAGCCTTTGTAACCTCAGGTGTTGTTCCAATCATTTCTCTGTGACATTGTGCTGCGTTAGCCTTAGAACCCATCATGTTCTGTCTGGAGACTTGAATTGGTGTATCATCATCATGACCACATATACCACAGTAGTCTGGAGTTTCTCCTAAGATACTCAGAACCCACATGTTCTCTTCATTAAGTTTTGCTGGTCTTTTGCCATTACCGGTTCTCTTCTTCCTCACATTGGTGTTATTCTGGCAAGCTACAATTAATATGAAGGTTATTTATTACAGGAAAATGCCCAGACATCAGAAAAACCACTTTTCAACTAAAGGCATTCTCAGTGCTCAAAGGGATCATCCTATGCAACTCCAATGGTTTGGTGAATACATTCCAACTGGTAATGCCAATGAAGCTTGAGTACAAGTACTGGATAAGACTGATGTACAAACAGTTGGTCACATTGACAGAATTGAAATAAGATGAAAATGTGTTTTGATGAATGGTGCACAGCCGCACACATTGATGTTCATCTACCACCGCAAGTCAAGGCTGTTATTGTGAGGAAATATGGATTAGATGAAGTTTTCTGCTATTTCCAGAAGAGAGGTGCCAAAGTTTATCCTGGTACAAGAATGAAAACAGATCCATTTCATTGTTGAACACTCATAAAAATACATGTAGTAGTTTTTAGGCCTCGAAAGGCCATGCAAAATTGTAAAATAGCCAAGACTAACAAGGCTTCTTAAGGAAGTGTACTCTGTATGCATGTATATATATGATACACAACAATGTGAAGATGTTTTCAACTTTTGCCTTCCTCGTGATAAAATTAAGTATTTCTGCAAAAAAGGGTGTCATACTACATATTTTCCTTGATAAATATTAATTTTGAATTTTGATACATCGCCTAGTTATTGTTATCGAAATTTTTATGCACCTTCAGCAAAGCTATTTATCACATAATAGAAACTTCACAACCAAAGGCACATTTATGCTCTTCAAAATTAGACAAATATTTACATTTTCATTACTTTTCAGTTAGAAAAACCAATACAATGTAATTGTTCAAAGTTCCTGAAATTTGACATGTGAGATCCTACATAATAGGGTGTCATGTATGTCAACTCTTTAAACAAGGCAAGAGATTCACTAGGCCCTTCCGGCAAAGAAAGTATCATTTGAATGAAGCAACAATGACCAACATCAGCATGGACATAAAACACATGCCAAACTCACAAAGTGGTTACAATTACATTCTTGTAATGTTGTGTGACATTAGCAATTTCACAGTGACAGCTCCACTGTACAGTGTAACTTCACCAGAAATTTGCAAAGCAATTCAAGACAACTTGATATGTGTCTTTGGAACCCCATTTAAGCTTATCTGTG
>JBCAUG010650785.1:0-13902 GCA_038406175.1 Haplosyllis leylae | reverse complement strand
TGACCTGGTGGACACTCAATTCTGACTGGGGTTGAGTTTTACTACACAAACCAAGACAGTGTAAATATTGGTGACATGATATTCCAAGGGTAAAAAGACAATTGCTACAAAAATCTACCAGAACTTTTAGAATTGCTAGAACACCAGCCACCCAGAGTGAAGACAGGATTAACCAATTACTGCCACAACACTGGGAGATCTGCTGAGTGATTCAGGATAATTGACCATTTCCTTCTCAGATACAATAGGTAACAATAAAGTGCGAAATTTCTCTTAGGAGACCTGGCCACTTAAGGCTCACAATAGCTACACAAATGCATGAAAGTGTGATTAAAATATTGACACAATAGATAAAAGCAGCACGTGTGTTCAACAATTGTTTTATTTTCATTATTATGAACTTTCTCACTTAGAGAAAATGACACCGTCAATTGGTAAAATAAGCTCCAGAAGACAAAGCAGCATTCACGAGAGATTATCTAGCTATTGTAGTAAGTGCTTTAAAAGTGTGGACCTGGACATAACAGTCAGTCTGCATCAAGATACCATGAAGCTAACTTCACCCGAAGTCCACATCAACATACCACGTAGTAAAATCCACGTACCATCAAGTGCCTCACCCTAGACAAATGACCAGCACAAGAGGACAGGAAGCCGAACTTGTATCTTTTGTTGATGACCCAGAAAGGCTGATCAGGAGGAGAAGCACAATGGCTGAACAGAACAATGAGCTGGTAACTGGAGTACTGGACAACCTGAACGAAACAGGAAGGGTTGTACCGAACAACCTGAATGAAATAGGAGGTGGAGTGAACAACTTCAACAACCAAGGAGCAGACACCTCCAATGCAGGCAAATCCAGCACAACCGAAAACTCCAAGGAATATGAACTATACCTCCCGGATATGAGAAACACAAAGCTGGTGGATGCTATCGTCGATGGCATATCATTCAGAGTAGAAAGGCACAACTACATAGGACAGTGCCTTGGACTGACAGAATTTTACCCAGGTGCCACAATGCTGATAAATGCCCAGACAGGCTTTTGTCAGCTGTGCATAAGAGGGGAACTTGAACTGTTTCCAGTACATGCCCAGAACAGGCCATTTCCTCTAGATCTACTAAGAAAGATCCTACAGTCAGATACATCACAGAAATGCGAAGATGGAGATATCCCAGGAAAAGATATGTCAACTTTCTTCACCAGACCCCTAGCACAAAGAGAGCTTGGTGACTGACTGGAAGTCTTTGCAAAGCTGGTCAAAACGCTGGCAGCAAACCACGTCCAAATTCATGATGCACAGCTACAACCAGAACCAGTGAGATGCAAGGATGTCATCAGACTTAAGATATGCGGCCAACAAGTAGAGAGAAAAATGGACGAACTATTATCAGTATTTTTGGCAGACAACAAAAGGAGAGTCTATGCAGGTCTCAAGAAATACAACTACCCTAGAATTAGACCCTCAAACACACTGGTAAACACCAGGGAACAAGCCAGGAATTATGCTCAATCGTCCCTGAATGAATGTAAAGGAATCCTTGAGTCAGCATTTAATGGGGAGATGCAATACAAAGCAACGGACCCCACCACAGCAACCACAGCAACAAATAGCCAGAATTGCCCAACTAACACCGGTGTTCCTGCAACTACAAGCCATGTACCAATACTCGACCCACTCACAATTGGAACACAGAACACTGACCCATTTGACATGCAGGCAGTGGCCATGGCAGCAACCACAGCAGCTAATCCCACAGGTCGCCCTGACCCCAGAGTCATATTTGGGACACCAGCAAACCAGTCTGACATTATTCAAAGGTTGGTGGTTATAGCTAACAATAATGATAACCCAGCAACCGCAGCGGCCGGTGTGAGTAATCGCCAACCAGATCAGAGCCAGTTCACGAACAGAATATGTAACTCGTGCAGTGTCAGAGGACACTTGGCAAAGTACTGTACAAAGACAGACCTAAAGTGTGATTACTGTAACACCTGCACACATGGCACCACAGCATGCAGAACAAAACCTACTGGCTGGGTGAAAACATCGAACTGGACTAGCACACCAGCAGAGTCACCAGGCCTAGGAAAGTACCATCCAATACAGTCTCCCACAGGTATCAACATGACTGCCAATGTGTTTGGTGTACCAACACATGTCACACACCCATCTCCAGCAGCTTCAAATGCATCAGAAGCAATCCTTCAGGCCTGGATAACAAAGATAGAGGAGAACCAAGATTTCAACAGAAAGACTCAGGACCAAAAGATGTATTTGGCACACATTGAATACTTTGAGGGTACAGACAGAACTTAATGCCTAGAATGGATCAATAGGGTGCAACAGGTTGCAAACTGCTTGGGCATGCCATTCAGAAATGCCCTACTAGCGAGAGCAGGTGCCCCCGTGTTTGAGGTTATAGCAAGGAGCCCAGATCATAGCAGCAACCTGGATCTGAAGAAACTCATATTGGAGAACTTCTCGGACATGGGTACACCATTGGAAGCAGCGTAGAAATTGAGAACTATGAAAATGTGCACAACCACACCCATAGAATCGTGGAACCACAAGTTGACAACCATCCACAAAATAGCGTACGGCATGTCACCTCACGACCAGATAATATGCCCCGTAATTGAAGATTACATGGACTCACTAATGAGAGATGTTGCAAACACTGTCACAGATAAGTTCTCTAAAGAAGGCTCAAACCTCAGGACTTTACAACAATAACCCCCAGAACACAACAATCTTGGAAACAGTAAATGAAATTGCCACACCAGAGGTTAGTGTAATCCAGGACAGATACAGTGATGGTGGACCAATGAGCAGTACAATGAAATGTGGTTACCAGAGGAGCTCCCCCAGAGGCAAGTTCAATGACTCTAACAAATCCTCTCATAACAGAAGAGATAGCGGCTCTTACAGTTACAACTCCAACAGATCCTACAATGGTGGGTTCAGGAGAATCAACAAATACCGACACCATGAGAGGGATACAAAGAACAACATCAGGTTCGAATATGCTGCAAAGCATGGGGACCAAGAAATCACAAGGGTTCTATTCAAGATGATAGATTACCTCAGAAAGCTGTCAGACAAAGAAAAGGAGCAAGTCAAACAAGTACAGAAGTACCTCCCCAAAACAGTGAACGAAATAAGGGAAGACCAGATTGCAACCATCACTATCGAAGAGATCTGCTAGATGTTGAATGAAGATATCAATTTGGTATATGATGCACTGGTGGCCTCAGATTATATTGAGGAAATCAGTGAGGCGTGACTACCCAAAGGCTACGAACCCAAAGACTACTTCACCAGTTGCCCAGACTCAGCAGAAGTATGTAGAATTGATGACAGTTTAGGACTAAAGAAAGGTACTGTATTTCAAGTCAATATAGGAAATGAAACTATTAACACTCTGTTCGACACAGGAGCTACTAGAAGCGTTATGTCAGAACAAACTTTCAAAATTCTGAAATTTAGTGACAAAGATTTAGACAGGAGAAACATTCCAATGGTAGTAGGTGCAAACGGTACCAGTTTAGGAGCACTTGGTCAAGTAGAATGCAAATTCAAAATTGGAAACGAAATATGCAAACAAAAGTTCTTAGTATGCCAAAATTTAAAAAGACATCTAATACTGGGAGTAGACTTTGCAAGGGATAACACAGCAGGCATTCATTGGACCAAACACAATTCATTTGTATTAACCATTGATGGAGTAAAAGTTGCAGAAACCAAGGAAAAACACCAGCTTCCATCAGTATCACTGAAGGGCAGAACGAAGATACCACCTAGACATTGTGGAGTAATCAATGTGGATATCAACACGGATAGTAAGGACAGGGTGTTCATTTAAGGTGACGAGTTCTGTCTCCCTCAGAACCCAAATATGTATGTTCACCTTATATTCGCCGATTTGTCTCAAAGAACCAAAGATTCAGTATACCCCCTGTTAATTATAAACCTTAGTAGCAACCAAAACCTCAAACTCCCCAAGAACCATGTCGTAGCTTTTGCACAGAAAGATGACGTAGAAACTGAGAGCTGCTTCAACATAGACAATGTCAACACCACACCACACCACTGGGTCCCCCGGCGACTGATCGCTGAGATCACCGAGATAGCAAACGTGGACCTACAAGAGGCTTTGGCATCTGAGCAACTGATTACTGGAGTCGACAAAATAGAAACAAGTACAGATTTACACAAAATCTTAACGTCGGCCAGCAACTTCATCAAGTCCCCAGCTGAGGTTGAAGCACACAGAAAGGTAGATCTGGAAGACAAGGTGATTACAGAAGGCACAAAGGTAGAATTTAACAATCTCTGTGATCGATTTCAGGATATCATTTCACAAGGGAGTGGTGATATAGGTAAAACATTGCTGATTGAGATGGATATAGACACTGGGAACAGCCCACTCATTGCTTCAAGACCTTACACTCTACCACTGAAGCATTATGACTGGGTACAGAAGGAGATAGCCACACTAGAACGTGCAGGTATTATAACAAAAAGCATTTCACCATGGGCTTCACCTGTGGTAATAGTACCAAAGAAATCTGCCCCTGGAGAACCTCCACAAAGATGAATGTGTGTTGACTTCTGAAGACTCAACAAGCGGCTACCTGAAGTTCACAACATGTCCGGAGGAAAAGGCTGTATATCCTTAGTTCCCCTACTGAAGATTGATGAACTTTATGCAAAGCTACAAGGTAACAAGTATTTTTCAACTTTGGATCTGAGATCCGGATATTATCACATTGGGCTTTCCGATAGTGCCAAACCAAAAACAGCCTTTGTGATCTCTGGTATGGGTAAGTATCAGTTCAATAGAGTTCCATTCGGATTGGCCCAGGTGCCAGCTTACTTTCAAAGACTGATAAATGAAGTACTAACTGACTGTACCTTTGCCATGGGGTACTTGGATGACATAATAATTTTTAGCAAAACGGAAGAGGAACACCTGCAGCATCTGGAGAACATATTTGAAAGACTCAGAGCAGCAGGCCTCAAACTCAAACTACAAAAGTGCAGTTTCTTCAAGAAACACATTCAGTATTTGGGACACCTCATCTCGGATGAAGGGATTCAGCCACTTCCAGAGAAGCTGGAAAGCATCAAGAAAATGTCAACCCCCACCACAGCTAAACAGGTAAAGCAATTCCTGGGACTGGTGGGTTACTATAGAAAGTTCATGCCCCGATTTGCTGATATCTCAAGGCCATTAACTAAGTTGACCAAGAAGAATGAGTCATTTAGTTGGACACAAGAATGCAACAAGTGTTTCAATATGTTGAAAGAGGACCTGAACGCAGAGTACATATTATACACAGATGTGTCCAAATACGCATACGCAGGAGTCTTGACACAGAAAGATGGTGACACTGACCATCCTGTAGCATACACCAGTGGACTATTTAGGGGAAGTCAGCTCAACTGGGCTGCTCTGACCAAGGAAGCGTATGCTATCTACATGGCAGTGAAAAAGCTCAGCTTCTACTTGGATTCAGCAAATATCACACTCAGGAGTGACCACTGGCCACTACAGAAATTCCTTGAAAAGAACACTATGAATGCCAAGGTAAACAATTGGGCAGTCAAATTAGAGTCTCATAACATAAAATTCTGCTTCATAGAGGGCCCCAAGAACGTGCTAGCAGATACCCTTTCAAGGCTCATAGAGATGAACAATGAGGTACAACAACCAGCTGAGGAACCTGGTTATGAGTTCAGATACACCCCCTTTGAAGAACTCCCACCACCAAAGGTTGAGGTGATCAAAGAAATCATCATAGAGGAGGACTGTGCACATGCCGAAGTACAGCTCCTGCATGAAGAACCAACACCAAGGGAGTTACCAGTCAAGGTACCAATCACCAACCATAGCATGATGGAATTTCAAGAACAGGATCCACACATATGTCGGCTGAGAAAGGAATGGAAGGCAGGAAGACTGGAAAGGAATTTCTTGTTCATGGACAGAGATATCCTGAAAAAGAGAGTGACCATAAATGGTATATCCTATGAACCTATAGTGCTACCTGGTATCCTAAAGGATTATGTGCTCATGTTGGCCCACAATGAACAGGGTCACAACAGATATAGAAGGACATACAATGCACTGAAATGCACATACCACTGGAAGGGTATGAAAGCTGTGGTACAAAGACATTGTTCACAATGCTTCACTTGTGCAAAACACAACGTGAAGGTACAACAGCTTAAGAAAGAACATTTCAAGGTGCCACCCGAACCAATGGAATTCATTTCAATGCACCTTATAGGCAAATTCCACCCACCCTCCAGCAAAGGAAACAGGTATACATTTACTGCCATGTGTATGTTAAAAGGTTTCACATTCTGTATCCTCTTAAATACTAAGACAGCATACAAGGTGGTATCAGCATACTTAGACAACATCTACTGTGTATTTGGACCCTCCAAGAAAATCCTCACAGACAATGGCAAGGAGTTCAAGAACAAACTATGGGATCAGGTATTCAAAGACACTAGAATGTTGCATTGTACATCTCCAATCTATTCTCCTCAGTGTAATGGCAGAATAGAAGGATTCCATAAATTCCTAAAAGCTACCATCGGTAAGCAGCTGCACAGAGGACTGGAATGGGATGATGTGCTATCCCAAGCAACATCAGCATACAACTTCTTCCCCACAGAGTCATCCAGGGAAACACCATTCTTTCTCATGTTTGGCAGACAACCTGCAGTGAAACACATGCTGCTAGACTCTGAATCACCCAAGTATCTAGGGGATGATGAAGGTAAAATGAAAATTGAACTCATGAGAAAATTATACCATGTAATAGCTTACAATCTAGCTAAATCAAGAGCAGCAAGGGATGGTAACAAATGGAACAAAGAAGAAGAGGATCCAGAACCTGAGTTACTAGAACCTGGAATGAATGTGTTAGTCAGAGATCACATCCGCAAGGTATTCGAGGCTCATTATGAAGATCACACAATAGTGGACATTGTAGGAAAAAACCAGATAATAGTGAAAGACAATCATGGCCAGGAAAAGAAGGTACACAGGATGGATGTAAAAGCCATAGACTCTGATGTCAAAATAGCTGAACTTTACAAAGAAATTAGAGCTGAAGGCATGAGAGATGAGAAGCATTGCATGCCAATTAAGCAGATTCCAGACCTGGGATGGGAATGCCCAGAGGAACGAAAAGCCCCAGTAACTACAAATCCAGAACCAAAGCCACAGAGAGAACCTACCCTGAGACGCAGTGAAAGGCTGAAAAGAAATTGGCAACTATTCATGAGGTCGATGAAGACCATGAAGAAGAGGTGGAAGTATCAGAGAATGCAGAGATAAGTACTCAATCAGACCTAAATTTGCTCAAATTAGTAGCCACAACAACAATTGTAGTGTTAAGCTCAGCTGCTATTAAAGCCCTAGAAATGTACTTATTTTAATTAAGTATCAGAGGTGGAGGTATCAGAGGTTCAAGTATCAGATTTTTTTTTCCTCGAAGTTTGGAAACCAGGCAACAAACTTATTAAGGTAGCAGCCACTACAGCAGTAGCTGCGATCTGTACAGCTGCATACCAATTAAATGATACAAATTTGCTTTAAACCTAACACTTTAAAAGTAGAACAGTAGTAATCATAGCATTTAGTTGCAGGTCAGAATACAACAACCCCCCCCCCCCCAAATTGACTCGTCACAACAAGAAGACAAGAAACAGTAACTGTAAGTAGCCTGGTCTGGGACAGAACTAGGTGAGTAACAAGCTTTAGTAAATAAAAGTAATAGTACATTTGTACTAAAGGTTGTGACGAAATCTAGTAAATTAAAACCCTATTACACCTTGAGCACAGCTTAAAGCCAAGCATTGGTTAAGAGAAACAATACCCAGAAGTACATGGTAAATTAAGCCACCCTCTTAACAAAAACAGCAGCACACCAGAATTTGTAAAAAGTCAGTAAATACTACTCAAGATAGGTCAGAAAAAATCAATTCACTCAGCCTTTGCACATTTTGCCTCTTAATTTTGGAGGAGTTGGGCCCGAAAAGATCAACTCCAATCAAAGCATAAAGGCATATACACACCCACTTAACGTTAAACCATAACAGACAACCCCAAGCTAGTACAGCAGTGTCACAGATTAATAAATTAACACACCTTGATAGAGATTGTAGATACTAAGAAAAGAGAAGCAGTGAGCTCCAGAATCCACATCGAGCAGAGAAATAGAGATGATTAATGTAAATTTAAGTTGTAGACAGTAAGGACACGCACAAGGTTTTCTAACTCTTCCTCACAGATCCACAGGAAGTGCAAGAACAAAGACCTAAACAATGCGAACAAGCTATGACCCAATTTTTGTAGAAAGCAGGAAATGGACTTGAAATTCCAATTAGGTCAACCTATCAATGAGCAGTTGCGACAAAGCAGTCGGAATACCACAGCAAATGAACACTGTGTTCTCTCCAGAGAACCACCAATCAGGGGACCCAGATTAGAAATAAGAAATTCCACAATGACGACACAATGGACATCCCCAGCATTGCATCACATCTACATTGCCAGGCAGAAACAGACAGATTTTATTAAAATCTGTCTTTTCTTAGGTTAAGCAGGCACACTGGAACACATGAAGTCAATGAAAAAGTACCATCAGTTCAGGTAATAAGATCGTGACACAGAAAGGATAGGTACTCACAAGCCATACATTTTACTAATCAAAACATCAAAATTCCAGCACACCAGTATTAAGTCCCAACCAAGATATATAAATCTATGGGCAAATCACAAATTCAGTCAATGGAGTATTTTGGAATGCCTCACCCTGGCGGGTCCTCAGACTTAGTAGCCTTGTGCCGCTTCCACTCCATTCATCCACCGCACGCCAGCACGGACCCCTGTAATGGGTGCTTTAACTTTAGCTTGGTCCTCCTTGAGAACGATCTTGCTACCCCCCAGGCCATCCTTCGATGGCCGCCCAATAAACAAAAATTATAACCCAGTCTCTACCCTCTCCGTACCATTTCCCCACATAATTTTAATAAAATCCATGTCTACTTGAAGTTTTTCAGAAAAGAAAGCTGTAACGTTCAATTTCTGAAGGACAATACAACCATCACATCCTGAACAAGGTGAAAGTATGATTGATACAGTGGTGACCCAGCTTTTATGATCAAAGGCCTACCACAACAATTGTGTGATACTTAAGTAACCTGTCTATGAGCAGCTCATCAAAACCGAGTGGAACACAACGTTACTAACCCCAAGTTGCTGCATGAAACCACTAATTGTTCAAAACAACACTGTACATAATTAATCACACTGATTTAATTTTATTCCAGAACACCATGAGTAGCCAAAAGTGAGTGATCTAAGGTCACAGGACAGCACTTTCAGTGCAAAATACATGCACAATATCCACCGATGCAACACAGTGACAATTTGGAAGGTTGGGGAGAAGCCGCAACCCCCCCAGCCAAGAAAATACCAAGAATATTAGCATATATTGTCACTTGTAGATAAAATGTTTATAGCTTGTTATTTTGTTTGTTTAAGTGCCTGAACTGAAAACAGTCACAGTAGGTCACCCAGATGGGACCTGAGACACAAACACAATGAACCACAACTACAACCATGACCACAACCACAACGATGATACATACAAACAATATGAGAAACAAAACTAAGTGATGTTATTTTATTCTAGTTACAGGTCTCAGCGACCGTAAAAAGCGCTTCAGGAAGCAGCTGGACAATAGTACAAAACTGCATTGTATCCATTTGTTTCAGACAAACACAAGCCAGACCTACAGCATTCTACCTACCATTGCTGGATGCAGCTTCTACTCGAACAGTTGAAACACATATATTTCTGTTACTCAGTACTGTAGCACAAATGCACTATTTATTTTTACCTTTTAAGGGAACAGCTGAGCATCTACGAAGAAGGGTTAGCGAACCAAGAGTGGAACCACTGTACCTTATTTGTTTCTATTGCAGAACAGAAACAGGAAATTAAGTTAGCGCACCTATCCATGCAACTGTTCTGATTCTAAATGTACCTACTAGCAAAATTACCCCAGTTACATCCGAGCCAAATGGCCCCATAGAGTTTTTCTCTTGGGAAAAGGAGGGAATGTAGTTACCTCGATAGCATTCAGTACTGTATTCTATAAAAATCCTCACTACCAGGAGCAAACTCACTAACTAAAAATCCCACCAGCAGAAATTATATCAAATTTTATTTGAATTCATCCTTTTAAGGAAAACTAAAAGAAACTATTCTAGTTACAGAACAAGAAGATATCCTCACAAAGAAACAAGAAAACCGTGAGACAAACAACCAAACCTGAAAATGAAACACGAAGAAAGTTCAGAAAGGCAGTTCAGAAAGTTCAGAAACAATTACAACCAGCCGCCAAGACCACCAGACCGGCAGTTGTTATCGCATTCTTGATACATGTACTTCGCATTACAAATAACTAAAAAGCTCTCTCCAAATTCAAAATTTGGGAATACACTTTAAAGTAGAACTTAGATCTCACAAAGTGAGTTATCCCCATGTAAAGTGGAATTAGAATCAACATCAGTGGACCCAAGCTTCCCCACTGATCTAAAGCAGGAAAGATTTGAGATGTGTATTCTCTGGCTCCTTAACAACTATTAACTTCAATACTTAAGTATTGAAGTTTTCAATGGGTAACGGAGGAATGCACAGTCCCAAGTACCATGCAGCCGTCGACTACACATCTTAGGTTGAGAGCCCCACAGGGATCCAACTGGATGGGTAGCCAATGGCTATAGTTGTTAGTCAGAGCCAATCAAGATAAAGTACCTCGAGTACTTAAGCTGATGCACACAAGGCATCATTGTCTTTGATCCAGGTTATCGCACCATTCATTGTACCAGGCTTAAATGCTGATTAGGCTTAAATGCTGAGAACAACACAGAAGATTGTAACATACTGCAATAAACCGGTTAAGCCAAAGATACATCTTGCTTATGTGGAACTAGACGTAAGGCGTACCTCAGAGAGATCTACGATACCAGAGGTCTAAAAGACTTGCCCGCAGTGATACATAGTCTCAGCCGTACCTGAGACCACCGCCGTTCTACCGCACATAAAAGACCTCGCAGTGTGTTTTCCACTGATCTGTCTCTGGGTGGAAGTATTTTATTGGTGTGCCTCACACTAACCTGTCCCTGGGTGGAAGTATTTTATTGGTGTGTTTCCATGAGAACTGGTTGCTGCTTGGGTTGAACTTTGCACTCGTCCACCATCCCTGCCATCCGTTTAACATCTCTGAAAGGAGTAAAAGAGGAAAAATAAATTAAATTAAAAGGTCTTAAAATCCATAAAAACATTAGACTATTTTTGTTCAAGTTTGAGCACAAACAATATTACGTCATCAGGGAAAGGTATTCGTAACTATTTCCAGCAGATACTGTACCCTGCTCAGATTCTCCTCTGATTCTTCACTGAACGGGTAACCCAGCCAAGAGACCCCAGATCTACGGTACTTCACTTATAAGATTGCTAAGGAAGATTCTCTGACTGTCTATGGTAACGTCTCACCTGGTTCTTTACTGAGCAGGTTGCTAAGGAAGATCCTTTCCCTGTGGTTGTCAATGGTAACGAGGTGGGCGTACTCGCTGTACGTCTGGCACATCTGTTCGGCATCATCGTAACCCTTCTTGGACGCGTTGTCGGAGATGATCTTGTAACAGGAGCCGACGTCCTCCAGCTTCACGAAATCCACAGGGCAAAACGCTAAAGAGAGTTTTCAATACAGTCAAGTCATTAAGCTGGTGTGGCAGGGATTAACCGAAAAGCACCCAAATAAAAATTTGTTTGTGGGTATCTCAATTAAAACTTTTGATACTAAAAGCGTGAAGACTACTGAAATTAACACGAGGATTTGTTCATAGTTTGATGTATTTGTTTTGGAATGAGACCTGGAATAAATAGACGAGAAAAGACCAGAAATCATCGGTATTCTCTCGTCCTCAGTTTCCGTTTCTGTTTAAGCCAGAACTAGAGTAATAACTGGTAAATGTGCTATTCTCAGTGTTTCTTACTGTTTTGGTTTGACCAGCCATTTACACACGGACTGTATACTTTGGCTCAAACTCAAACAGAAAATGAGGAGGATAATGCACACAAAATCTGTGGAGTTGACTTTCATCACATTTTATTGTGAAATACGATAGAGATTTGTTAACAAAAAAGATCAGCCTTTCCAAGAAGACTACCGAATCAGTCGAATTTTTATTCGAGAGAAAACAGATTTCCAGTACTCACTGTCGCACTTGTGTTGATCGAAGGCGAGTCGGTAGAGGGCGCCCTTATCGCAGCTACACTCGTACGAACCAATCGTGTTAGAGCACTTCTGGTCACACCCACCGTTATCGTACAAACACTCATCCACATCTGAATGGCAAGGAAGCATTGTGGTTAATATCGCGTTTCCGACAATGAGATGAGATCTATTGCTTCAAGAAGAATGCAGTTTACTTTTGTGGGTTCAAGGTAAACGTGCAGTTAATTGGATTAATATAAATGACCAGTATTACAATTTCCTTCTTATTTAAACCTGCACGGATCAAATCATTTGCACTCAGAAGGTAGGTATCATCTACCTGCACAAGTACAGGCGTTTTTACTCAAAGTGTATCCCTCTCTACAGTCACACCTGTAGGATCCAGGGATATTGACCTACCTGCACAGGTAGAGGCATTTTTACTCAGAGTGTATCCCTCTCTACAGTCACACCTGTACGATCCAGGTATATTGACCTACCTGCACAGGTAGAGGCGTTTTTACTCAGAGTGTATCCCTCTCTACAGTCACACCTGTAGGATCCAGGTAGATTCACACACAGCTGGGAACAATCTCCGTTAAATTCTAAACACTCGTCGTTATCTGGAAATAGACGAATGTCAGAACATAGGAAAGACTCAAATGTTATTTAATAAATTCTAGATCTACCACAACCTGAGAGAAGAAAATGATTCTGGCCTTTACTATTACCAGAAAGGATATGGTCTAATCATTTGCACGAACACTTAACTTTATCACCAAAATTACAACAAACCCTATCTTGCGTTAATTGCTATGTATGCTTCACTTGTTTCAGGCATTTAGAAACTATCAAGTGATTTACTGAAATCAGGAGTTTTATTGTTATTCACTTTTGAACAAGGTTCTTCTTGAGTGTTGACTTTAATTATGACCCAAGTTCCTCTGTTTTATATTGACATGATATTTACCATCACAAGTCCTCTGGTCTATGTTAATCGTGTAGCCGGTGTTGCACTCGCACTTGTAAGTGCCCAGAGTGTTGATACACTTCTGTGTGCAGCCTCCTCGACCCGTCGTCTGACACTCGTTCACATCTGTAATCACAGGTAGATTATTTCACAACCAGGAAGGAGAAAGATGAGGGAAGGTAATAGTTTCAGGTTGTTTGTCAGTTCACGGGGGAGGGTACCCCGGCCAGGTCCGGGGGATACCCAAGCCAGGTCTGGCCAGGGGGTACCCCAGTCAGGTCCGGATGGGGGGTACCCCAGCCAGGTGCAGACGGGGGGGGATCCCAGCCAGGTGCAGATGGTGGGGGTACCCCAGCCAGGTTCTGCGGGTTGGGATGGGGTACCCCCAGCTGGGATGGGTACCCCCCCCGGGATAGGACAGCATGCAGTGGATGGTATGCCTCTTGCGTTCACACAGGAGGACTTTCTTGTTTTATCTGTTTCGGGTCTGTCTGTGTGTATGTCTGTCTGTATGTCACCAATATTTACACTGTCTTCGTTCGTGTAGCAAAACTCAACCCCAGTCAGAATTGAGTGTCCGCCAGGTCAGTGAGGAGAGCAAGAGTTGTTTAATCTCAG
>JBCAUG010650674.1:0-13903 GCA_038406175.1 Haplosyllis leylae | reverse complement strand
AAGTGGTGCATGAAACAAAGCTCACTTCAGAAATCTCCTGCCCAATAGATTCCTCCCTAGCTCAGGGGTAGAGCATTGGTTTCAGGATCCGGAGGTCCTGGTTTCAAACCCCACTGGGGGCAATTTTTGACGAATTTTTTTTGCTCTTCCCTGTGCAAAGATCTGTCAGATAATCTGACAGACGCCTATCGTGAAAAACTCAATTGACCCAATTGCTGGCTCATGCAAAATGATGTCATGACAACATTCTCACATTCTCATGTAAACAAACGCCCATCAGTGACTGTATCCTAAATTAGGCCTACTTATCATAAAACTGCCAAGGCATGCTGTGTAAGGTACTTCTGCTTAACACTAAATATCTGTTTTGACATCCAGCTCTCTTTATAGGTCTTAATGAATAAAGTGACTCTCAAAAATGGTAAAGCAATAACTGAAAATTGCCTGGAGCAATTTCCATTTTCCCATCACCAAAATGTCTCCGAAATTTTTATTCCCTTGGCATTTTTTGTTTAATTTAATTTAATAAGAAAACATAGATAAGTTTTAATGTCTGAATATTTTAAACTCTAGAGCGCAAACGATAACAGGTGCAAAAAGCAAGTTATTTGATCACTTCTCAGGCAGGGTTGGCATCTCGAATGTTTGATGTCTCCATACTGTCTCTGTTTGCTTAATATTGTTAACGAGAACAAACTCGGACATAAGATTTTGTTGCCGAGAGTTTTCTCGGACAGAAGTAAACATAAATTTTTGTTGCCGAGAGCTTTCTAGGCAACAAGCAACTTATTGCCGAGAAAACTCTCGATAACAAAGTTTTATGTTCCAGTGTGTCCTCGGTAACAATATCAGGCTAACATCAGGTTAACAGAGACAGAGACATTGCTGTTGACGACACACTTCTGAGGCAAGCGAGTCTCGAAACAAGTGACATATCAAGAGGCGTGATCCTTCACGGGTGGAATTCAAACGGAAATGATGGCTTCGTTTAAAAGGAAATATACATTTTCCGTATCAGTGTTTCATTGAATAATGATACAATCAACAGTTTTGAATTCCTTGGAAATGCAATTTCCCACATTAAAAAAAATAAATGAGTAAATTAGCTTGTAGTTTTTAATAATAGTGAAATATGAATTGCTGATTTGGTTAACAATATCTTCTGAAGTTATTAACCAAAACTTTAGTGTAGAAATTGAATATTTGTTGAAAAAGTACTAAATTTTTACTTTGAAGCCAAATTAAAAAGTCATCAACTGAGTTAGAATTCAACCTGTGCATGCTCATTTAATCTTGACCGTCTCCGAATTTATTCTCAAAGAAGCAATTGTTACTGAAGAGGATATCCGCTTGAAACTTGACTTAAATCTACTAAGTAATTTTCCATGGAACAGACGGAATCTGTGAGAACATTACGCTGTAAACTTTGCAATTTAGGCTTCTCTTTAACACAAGAAATTCCAGGTGCTTGTAACAAAAAAGAACTGACATTCAATTGTGAAATGCTCCAAAGGCATCAAGCAATGGAGCATTTTTGACAAATTCAAGATGACATACTTGATGTTCCCACATGAGTAACCTAAGTAGAAGAAATGTAGTGTTATTAAAGATTTCATAAGGCAATCAGATATTAGATTTCCAAGAAAAGCATTGTTTTATTCTTCTCTGCAAGTATTTGAAATTGTATGACCGCGTGGTGTGTTTCCCAGAATAAGTAATTAATTTCTGTAAATCCAAGCGGATCCAGAGGGTGAACAACTAGATCCACGGTATGTTTGTGCTTAACATATTGTAACCGTGCTGGGTCTGGTCTTCCACACATTCTATTTTGCTAGGGGACTTTCTCCTTTCATTGTGGTCCCGCGTACAGGAAGTATACCGGGACTATGTATTCACTTTGAGAAACTTGGGACGTTGTCATAGCCAGACTCCGATGGAGCACTAAGCGACCCCGGTCCCTCAACATAGGAAATTTGGGATTTTAGCAGATTTGGACTTAGCATCAAAAGTTGGAAATTCAACCTACCCCCCACCCCTCCCGAATATTAGGATTTGTTACACGTGGGACCATCTTGAGCCCCGGTCGGGGCACCTCATTTTAATACAAATGTGACAGGCCACATTAACCTTCTGTAGCATTTCTATTGGGTCCAACCTATTGTTTACCCTACAGAGGCAATATCTATGAAAAGAGGCAATTGATAGGAAAAGCTAGTAATGGAAATAGAAGAAATTTAGTTTGTAACTTCAGATAATGCCCCAAATTGGTTACATTGGTTTCCGCAATGCTCTTGGATTTTAAGATGGTTGAGACAACACAGGGAGTTAGGACGATCAAATGCCAGCACCGGATATGTTTCCATGAGACATTGGATCCCGTGCAAATCTTATATTCGCTATTCATAACACGTCCCGTGTCGATTAAATCTGCTTAACCTAAATTTTACTTTTGCAAGCTTTTACAAGACAAAAGAATCAGAAAAAAATTAGCAAAAGTTAACACTGTATTTTTGTCCTTCTGTAACCGAGGCACCCACAGATGCATGCGACAAACATTCTAAAGCTGCTTTAAATTATTTAAAATGAGAGTCACAGAAACTAGTCACACTAACTTGACAAATCCGAGGAGATTGTTTGATTTCATGTGGTGTTCTTTCTAACACCATTCAAGGAAAATCCTAAAGTGGTTTCAATTCCGCAACCTAATTTATCTCTCTCATTTTCAGGGGTAGGAAGCGAGGTCGAGTGCATGAAACTTTACTGATTGCAAAGTACGAAATGTGCATTGACTTCTAAGGAGCATCTGAGAGATGGATTTGAATCCATCCACATTGGAATAATGGCTGAATGAATGTCAACCAAAAAATTATGGCCAAAAATATGAATAAAAGTAAAAACTATGAGACATATTTTGAGTTTTTCTGCTGAGCCATTTTTAGAATAACTTTTGAAAAGACGGGGTAAATAATTCTAATTCTTCAATGAAGCTGAACAAATTATGGCCAAATCTATAAATGTATTAGAATTTGTTATCATTATGTAATTTAGCCCAATTCATTTTATATTTGAGATTAACATTTCAAAAGAAATAAAAAAGACGATTACAAAAAAAGCTTTTATGAAATTCCAATGTGCTTCAATTTAGTGCATTTTCGTGAGTGCACAAAGGTTTAAAGCTTCTTGCAATAACTTTGTGAGCACAATCATGTTGTTTGCACTCATCTGCGCTCATGCAATCACCCAACTGGTCTTTGCAATCGGTCACGCTCCGGACCCCTGGTTTTAGGGAGGTGTAAAACAAAAACAAAGATTGCTAAGTCAAAGTTGACAATTTATTAGTACGTCACGTCTATAACTGAGCCATTTGTGTTATGAACCCAATCAATGCCTATCAAATTCACCTTTTGTCACCAAAGTTTTCTTTATGATGATCAAAGAAAAGCCATGCCTGTCAAAAGATTAATGATGAAGTGCTTTTGTTTTGAGAAACACATCAATCGAGTAAATTTACTGTGCATGAAATGATCAATATCATGCCGTAGGCTGTTCAAATAAAGTTAACAGATCTATGTTCCTTATGCCCTTATTCTTAGTGATTGTTATAAAGTAAAATGTTGCTTCAAATTCCGATGTATAAAACTTGGTCCATTCTTCGAGGAAAGTTTCCTTGGAAAGCAAACTCTAACCTAGTTGTTTCAATTTCCAAAAAGTTCTGTTGATTTCTTCACCAATGGACACGTCACGGTACAGCTCTGTAAAAGGGAGCATAGGATTTGGTGCTGGATCTCAGGGGGTGACAACAGTAAATGTGGGAATCCCATATAGAGGCAACAGCAATGTAATGGGCTGTGTCATGGTACAGTCAGTGTTTTCATTACTAGCAATCATCGCCAGATATGGCCACCCAGTAAGCCAATGACTGTTGTTGTACCAAGCATTATTGAGGTGTTAATGAACAAAATAGCATTGTGAATTAGTATCCATGCAAATGATTGGACTGCCGAAACTGCGATCATTTCTATTACTGTACTGAAGCAATGTTATGGCACATCTCTTTGGAATACCCGAAAGGTATGGTTTTGTCACAATTCACGAAATTACACAAATCGTACACTCTCTATTCGTAGGAATGTGTACAAGGATACTCATTACATTAATATATCTGTGATATCGATTCAAATAGTTCCATACACCTCTCTCTCTCCTGTGTCCAGCCAAAATGTGCCAATCACATCTGTTCACATTGATTGCATGCCGCCTTCATGGATAGATTTTGATATCATGTTGTCGCTAATTGGCTGGAAAGAAATGATGTGGGTTCTCTCTTTCAACCAACTGTTTCTATGGTTTCTTTTGCTTTGTTCAGCAGGTAAAGTTAGTTCTTTACAAATCAACTCTTTTCAACTGGCTGAAGCTTGAGTCACCGTTTGTCTTAAAACAAGTTATTTTCAGTACACAAGTTGTTCATCAAAGGAAAACTTCTCGTTTGTTAAAGTTTTTTCCCAAACAGGAATGCTGCCAAAGAAAAAAGTACATCGATTAGAAACTACTATTCATTAAGATCTGCCTGATATACGTCTTCGCCAAAGTGAGTTGGTTCCCTTTTGTTGATTTCTCACCAAAAACCAATATATCTTCCTTCAAAGGACACATCCGTGAAAGATAGCTCATGTCAAGTGCAGCATTTGTCCTGGAATATATTTGCACAAAAAAGACGAGCAAACATGTGCTTCTACACATTGCACTTTAATAACTTCTTACTAGTAAAACGGACATTACCAGCTATCTCTATCGATTGCCTTCTTTAAATGAATATGTAGATGGTGCCTCTACAGGGTAAACAAATAGGCTGGACCCAATAGAAATGCTTTATTCATGACACATCTTTCTTTGCATGACCATATATGGTCATGTCCAGGGGGGGGGGGGGTTCAGCGCGGCGTATCGCATAATATATACAGATCGCAAATGAGCCAAAATGAGTGCAGATGAATGGTGATAAACCTCATTCAAGTTCAATTAACATTTAATGAACTTAATTCAAATTGAATGAAGTTGATTTAAGTTTAACTGACCTCATCTGCAATCAGTTTACTTTTCAAAAGTTTTGATAAAACTAAACATAATTTTAAAAATGTAAATAGCTGAAAAGTGATTAGCATATACACATGTTTTAAAAACTAAATTATTAGGGAAAACATAAGAATGAATACTTAAAATACAAAAAAATACAGAAAAAAATACTCACATCTTCACTATAAATGAATAAAATCAAAAAATCAATGCATCACATGAATGGTTTAGTTCTTCTGAACAAAATACATGTTTTAGCGATGCCTTTCCATCAGATGGATATTGACAGATTTAAACCGGACCTTTTCCTCCTCTCGTACGGCTGATCCCCCCTGATGTCAGGGGACATAAAAGATGACGCTCATTTGTTCACATGTAACCTTGCTTACAAGACCTCATTTTTTCTAGTTATGAACCAACAAATGACACTAGAGAATTTAAATGGAATAGAAGAAACTATTTTTGATAACCTATTTGTGTTTCTGTGATACAAATAAGACATCTAATGATCACTGAATCAAGAGTCTGATGCTTAGCCTCACAGACTGCTAAACTGGCGTGCACTGGTTCGGGAATCTTCAAACTAACTTATGTTTCTGCACCACTTTTTGGACTTGGGTGATTCGGCTGGAATAGAGTGTGACGATGTTAAGACCTTAAAATCTTAGGGCCCGTTTACACCTGACGAGAGCGACGCGTCTGCGTCAACGCTGCGATATCGCTCCGAAATCAATTCCACCTATTCTGTACTGTACTGTTGCACCTGGCAGAAGTGTCATCATCAACGCCAGCGTCAAATTTATTTTTCGATTTGAAATGGGTTTTTAGACTTGTAAGTAATTCCACGTGAACTCAGTAGACTGAGCATTAGATACTTGACCCAGTTATCAGCAGATCGAGGCAACTCTTTGCCGCTGCATGACTTTTGCATGATGACAACATTGACATTTTTGGGAACTTTGTGTCAAATGCCAAAGAAAATCTTCAGAAAAGAGTAACATATAACCTGAGGAAATCCAATTCTAATTTCGAAGAATAAGTGCCAAAGAAAGTGACAATACAGAAACAATCTGGAAATCATGTTCTCAAGGAACAATAGGAACTGCTGGAGATCAAATCCTAATTCCAATGTGTACTTGCCAAGAACCATCCTTGTTTCAATGCCTTGCATAAGTCTTCAGATTTCTGCAAATGTGCAGATGGAATTTTGCTTTACCATAAAGTTAATGGCACTGTAAAGTCTATGATGGTGGTGATATCTACAATTTTTAAGCGATAATTACCAACTTCACCAACATTTAAACTTGCTATGTATCACAATTTTTTTCTTTTTTCAATGCTGCAATCTACTGGCCACTTCAATGTCCATTACGCGCCAAAAAGTTTTGTAAAGCAAAATTCCATCTGGATTGAACGGTCTAAATCTATTTAGTCTGGTGTAAAACTGATTAACTTTTCGGTTCTTATAAATAAATGCATAGCAACTGTCCCAGCCTAGAAGAGACCATATGTTTGTAGAATTAAAGAGACTTAACTGGGATAGTTCCCCGTCAGCTTCATGTAACAAGAATGCGAAGCTGCTCAGAAAGCATTTGGTTGTTGGAAGTGGATTTTTGGACAAAGGAAAAATGAGTGGGGCAACGAACGAGACAAAGCGGATTTACGATCCAGCAGGTCAGTTTGATGCCAAACCTTAATTTTTTAACGAAAGTCACATGGAAAATATATATCTTATTGGAGACTTCAGGCTAAATGCGACGTTGAACGGAACACTGACTTCGCATTGCCTTGTATAGCTTTCTCAGTGATGAAAACAATTTTTCACTTAGATTCTAAATCAGATTGCTTTCTTGTTGTCTGTTGTGCAAAGAGACCTAGGAGAAGGAAAACAAAATACACAACACTTGTTGTAATTTCCCCACTGACTTCTTCATGTGGTCTGAGTGATTGATCCTGTTCAAGCAAAACATTTGACACCAACAAAGGAAATTATGTCTAGTGTGACAAAGTTATTAGGATTATTTTTTATCATAAATGCAAATATGACAGAAGAAAACAACAGCACCAGCACCATGTGGATATCAAAAAGTGCTAAATCAAATGAAACAAACATGACAACCGTATTTTCTTACAGTTCGACTGAAAATACAACTTTACCTTCTTCTACAACAACTACGACCAGAAAGGTGAAGAATGAAGTCGACGAACAATACGAACATTACATGAATGTAATAAAACCTACTGTGTACAAAGTGTCATTTTATGTGGTTGTGATATCTGTGGCGATTGGACTCGTGCTGAATCCAGTCGCAGCGTTGGTGTTTGCAAAAAGTGGTATGGGACGGGCTCCTGTTGGTAAGGCAACCATTTTTAGAACTTTTCAGTACTGTTTTGAATTTTTTGAAACAAGAAAGTCCTCCTCCATAAAAACGCAAGAGGCGTACCGCCCGCGCTGTATCCTGTCCGTGGCATTTCCTACCCAGATAGGGTTGGGGTGTGGGGGGGGGGTAACCTGGCCTGGTCCAGGCAGGGGGGGGGGAGACAGGGCAGAGCAGGGGTCACCCTGACCTGGTTCTAGCGGGGGAGGTGTAGAGGGTACTGAAAATATTACCTTCCCGTCGTACTTCGTACGCGGGCGGTAATAAGAAACACAGATTTGAAGTTGAGAAGAAATAGCATCAATTAAGACTGTCATGCCACATTGTATTCATTCTGTGTTTTGAAAATCATTTTTCAGGGATGTACACCATCTGCCTATGTCTGGCTGACTCGGTTTATTTGGTATCAGAAGCCATGTATTGGTTAAATGACGGCAATAATGGGGCTCCAACAGGTAATACTATCATAATTATATCCGGAATTATCTGTTGTCAAAGGATCTAATACAAAATTTATGTTTGTGAAGAAATTATTCATGTCGACTTCCGGAAAAAAGAACAACAAATGTTGCATTTCATGTTATTCATGTACTCGTGTTTTTTCGATTTTGGTTTTGGATCTTACTTGGAATTGACTATGTATGGATAGATGAAATATTTATTTGCACTATCCATAGATCAGGTCACTATTCATGGGTAGTTACACTGTGATGTTATGCTATACATGGACAGTGCAATATGAATTTGCCCTGTACATGGGTATTATTAAATGAATGAGCACTCCACATGGATAGTGAAAAATGAATTTACACTATCCACAGAAAATTGAATACACTATGTGTGAATAAATTTCTGCTCACAGATAGTAGATTCCACTACACATGAAGCATTTTTTTAATTCAACCAATCAGATGAATTCAGCCAATTTCAAAACCAAAATAGAAAAAACGCGACTAATTGAAAGAGTGATGTTGTCATAATGTAAAAGAAAAATCTGATGCCTGCTATTTTCCTCAAATTTAGCAAGCTTTTTATAGACGTTGAAAAGTGCTCTGTACCAAGGTCAACAGAAAGGGAGAAGACCTAATAAAAATAGACCTCTATCATGTCTACGTGTACCTTTCATTATTATGTGGACATAACGTGACTTAGTGATATGGTATTTTGTAAAGAGACTCTTAGTCTGTTGCTTCATCAGTCTAATTACCTGGCGAGCCACCGGGATGGATAAGAGCTTTAGGCCCTTTTAAGTGGCTTTGTCCCACTTGTTACCCCAACACTAATCACACAGTGAAGTTTGTTGTTTCTTCTGGTCGATATTTTCTGAAAGATACAAGGTTGACAATGCTGATATTAATGTGTTTCAGTCAACTATCAGAAGTATTTCATTTTGAAGACATCATTAACTATGAAAAAGGAAATATATGGTTGTCAAATGGCTTTTTTTGTAATGAATTTTGGAACATCAACAAAAAGGTTATCCAATGCTTTTTGAACACTGGATGACAAAAAGGAATCCGTCGATCTTGGAAGAGTCCAAGATTTTGTGTCATCACAAAATACTCAATAATTTCTCTTCTTTTTGCAGGATGGACATATTTGGATAGGAGTGACACAATGTGTAAAGCGACTCCTTATCTGAGACGGAGCGGAAAAACCTGGTCAGCTGTTCTCACCTTACTTCTGACCGTGGAGCGGTACCTCTGTATTGTTCACCCCTTTAAAGCTGGCTTACGTTCAAAAAAGGTTGCCATAGCAGCAGTTGTTTCAAGTTTCGTTGTATCATTTGCTTTACCCGCTCCTTTAGTCCCTCTTGACATGGTGTACGACTTTTTGAATATGTGTTTAATAGATATGACGAAAGCAGATTTTTACGATGACTATGACCTGGCGGCTATTCGAATTTTTGGTGAAGGGGTTATTGGAATTTTTATTTTCCTCTTCACTTGTTTAATTGTAATCGGCCTTTTTAGAGCTAGAAAAAGAAGCAGACAAATGGGAGCAAGCGCTGAAATCCAAAAATCCCGGTCTGCTCAAGATGCCCAAATAAATAACATGTTATTGGTGATAGTTTTAATGTTCTTTCTAACCCGACTCCCCTACACAGTGGCTTATTTCCTCTACCAGTACAGCGCCAGTGGTGACATCTATCTCTCCGCACAAGAGATCAGATACGTCTGGGTTTGCAGGACACTTTCAAGGGCCCTCGTCACTCTGAATTATTCCACGAATTTCATTATTTATGTTGTATTTGTGAGAACATTTCGATCAAATCTGATGGGATTGTGTGTGAAAGATGTTCCGGGTAGGAAAAGCGTCCGTGAAGTGTATCGCATGACGCCAACGACATCGATTACGACCATTGCCTCGTCTCTGGAGAAAATAAGGAACCATCTGTAAACAGGAAAAAAAAAAAGAAGTAAGATACTTCATAAAATTGTCGAGATGTGTAGTTTAAAAGTAGTCAAAGAATTGTGCAGATAATCTAGTTTTTCACGATACGCATTTCTGATAGATCTGTCAGATCTGACAGATTTTCAAGTGGATTTCTAATCTTTACTGTTGTTTGTGTTGATTATTCAACAATGTACCCATGATCTAGCAAATACAGGAAATATTAAATAGCCATTACATTTAAATTCTAAATTGTAATTATTCTTAAAAGGTGCATATATCTGACAGATCTGTCAGATTTAGCTATCGTGAAAAACTCAAATACTACCATGATTGAAAACATGTTTTTGTGTGAAATTTGTGGAATAAAACCTGTGATGCATTGAAAACTAGTGTCGTTCTTTTCTTTTGATTTCCTGTAACATATACACACCGTTCTGTAGATTTCTTTAGGTTTTGCTTAAAAGGGGAGAAATTTAGATTATCTAAACAATTTTGAAGGAATGAGCACTCATGTTCTCGAATTCTAGACACACTTAAAATTTGCTACCTGAAGAAATAAAATATCACTCTGCTGTCAAAAATGTTTCTAGCAGTGTCAAGGGTCAATCATGGTTTCCGTCTTCTGGGTTTCCATTTACAAAAGTCAAACACATTTCTATTTTACTTGAAAATATGCCTGCTTATTACTGCTCGCATTCCGAAGGACACCCCCTGGTCTCTGGTCCCAGGTCCTTTCCTGGGGAGAGGCGGGGACAGAGGATGATAATTGGAGGAGGAAGAGGAGGGATAGAGGGAGTAGGGAGGGGAAAGGGGGTACCCCAGTAAGGTCCTAGGACAGAGGTACAAGCACCCGCACCCCCATCCCCAGATATAACTAGGACACGGGTACTCCCTCCCCCAAGCAGGATCCAGACAGGGGTACCCCCCCCCCCAACAGATAGGACACAGCAGGACTTTTTGTTCAATTTAAAAATATTGTTTAAAAAGAAATTATCATATTAAAGATCTCCCAAGAATTTTTCTTTTCATTTCCTAACTATTTCAAAGTTTGTTGCCAAAAATTCAAGACATTTTGACAAATATTCATGAGTTGTTGGTTATTGCTAAAAATTGTCATTGGTTTGCAAAAGGATGTTGTCAAATTTTTATTCTGGTTTTATTTCATTAATTAGTTCATATTAGGCTTGATTGGTCAAGTTTGTCCACGAGATGTAAAACTCCATCTTTCGGAATGATTGAACTTTAAAGCAACTTCCCTACGAAGAACCGTTTTGAACAGTGTAAATGAAACGACGCAAACCTCAGTAACCTAGCAACAGTCAATTGCTTAATTGCAAACTAACGTCAAATCACATTTAATATGGTATCATGACGTCATTCACCAGACAGCGGGCACATCAACAGCAAAGAGTTTGGCCAGGGAGATCAAAAATGCCATCTGGGCGTAAGCAAGTAGTAATTAACTCTAACACGCCGATGCGGCCTCGGATGTCTCATACCTTAATTTGCATATGTTGTAGGCCAATCCAGACCGCATAGGCTGGGTTGGTCCAACTGTGACTAGAGTGTAGAGCTTAATTGTCCAAAAGGGACGAATAAGAAGCAAATAGATCTAGGCTATTCAGCCTTTCGTGAAAAACTCCCATAGTGCCTAATGCAAAATCTTCTGACCCAATGACCATAACCATGAAATATGTAATGATGCTGTTGTTTTAGATGTAAAATAAATACTTACACCATTCATTGGAGTTTGTGAGTGTTTGGTTTTATTTATTACTGTTGGCGTATGTAGTACGACGGGAAGGTAGACTCTAATGTTTCCACAGGTGTGTGTCCGTCCACAAGGGGGGGGGGTACTTAGATCACACACATAGCCAGGGTGGTCTGTGGGAGTCTGGCCAGGGGGGGTACTTAGATCATACACAGAGCCAGGGGGGGTCTGGCCAGGGGGGGACTCAGGCCCACAGCCAGGGGTACTCAGTCCCACAGCCAGAGGGGTACTCAGTCCCATAGACGGGAGGGGGGGTACTTAATCCCACAGCTGGGGGAGAGATACTCAGTCCCACAGCCTGGGAGGGGGTACTCAGTCCCACAGCCAAGGGAGGGGGAGCATACTCAGTCTCACAGCTGGGGGTACTCAGTCCCACAGCCAGGAGGGGTACTCAGCCTTGGTACCCCGCCCAGCTGAGTACCCCCCCCCCAGCTGAGTACTCCCTCCCCCAGGAAAGGACAACACAGCGAGCACTTGCTATGTGGTGGGTGGTATGCCTCTTGCATTCACACAGGACTTTCTTGTTTTTCATTTATCTTTATTTCTGACCTCATACTAATAACTTGTGTCTTTGCATTATTACAACTGAATTGCACTATTTCATGCTTATGGTCATCAGATCAGAAGATTTGGCACCAGGCGCTAGTTCAGCATCCCCATCTGAATACGACCTGTGACCTGGGCTTGGTGAGGCCAGAGGGGCGGGGGGGTACTATTGATGGCAATTACAATGTTCAAATTCAAATGAAAATTGCAATGTATTCTGTTAATCGACTACCATTGGTCGCAATGGGACTTTGAGCCATTTTTGTCGCCGTCAACTGGCCAATGAATGTTGCGTGTAGCTTTGAATGACATGTATATGTTGGTCCCAAAACACTAGATCTACCCTAAAGGGCTGTTTACACGTAACGACACTGTCACCTACCCTGTTCCCGTCACCATCAAGTTAACATTGTGTTAATAGTAACGGGCCGTCTGATGGGCAGAATGGGTTCCAGACCCATTCTACCCATCAGACAGCCCGTCACCATTGGCACAATTATAAAACTTGACGGTGACGGGCACGGTGACGGTGTCGTTATGTGTAAACAGGCCTTAAAACATTGGCAAGTAATCTATCATACATTACGAAACAGCCGTGTTCGAAATCATTGGGCGGTGTCCCCATCTCTCAAGCTCGAGATATCTATATATTCCACATTTTGTTTTCAGCGTGTCGATACAACAGTTCTAACCCTGGAAGAATTCACGTGGATCTCAGTCAGCCGTTCACTTTACACCATGACTTGGGTAATCAACTGCATTGTGTTTTCTTTCAACAATAGGAGAAAAGTGAAATTAGACAATGGAAAAAGACGTAGATGTTCTGATCTTGAACTACTGTAGTAGTAATTCACATTTTATACCTAGATAATTTCACTGTTCTTCTGCATTATTATAGTGCTGCTATTATTCTGGACTGCATATTTCATCGTACTTTCTTCCCCATTTGCTTGGAGTTTCATCCGGAAGGTGAAACATATGAGGGTAAGTCACATTTAAAACAAATTTGTGTACAGCAGAAAATCATATCTTGAATTTGCTCCATTTATGTATATTTCGCATTCTTTCACAGTAAGAATCAATTACTTTCTAGGAACGTATTTCTATTCGTCGTTTTATCGATCGAGCAATTACAGCAAACCAAGGGAAAAGGATGCACATGGAGGTCCTGGCCTCGGGAAGGGTATCCTTCAAACCCAGGTTCCAGGTGGAAAGGAAGTATAAAGTAAGCAAGAATAAGCAACGTTATTTATTTATTTATTTATTTTTTTTAAATTTTTAGAGGACACATGTCCTTTTTGTGGGGCCACTGATACCCCTGTTTTGGACTTGCCCTAGGTTTCAAAGCCAGGGTGGATCCCTCACTTGTGTGCTTCCTCACCTGCACATGATGGATTCCTCAGATTCACCTCTGGTGCCATACCTGCCGACCTTGATGGCCCATATGTCAGCAAGTCGCATTCCCTACATACCACGTATGTAGCAGAGGTAGGATGCCGGGATTTGATCGGGAGACCTCCGGCACAGTAAGCAGACGTGCCACTGCTCGGCCACCGCGACAGGCAACGTTTATATTTTAAACGTTGGTTGTAGTTGGTACACTGATGTGTGACTGAAAAATTGCAATTATTTTCAAAATAACAAATATTTACCGACCGCGTACGTAGCACGGAGGGAGGTTATGTTTTCACAGGTGTCTGTCTGTCTGTTAACAGGGGGGGTACTCAGGTCTGGTCTC
>JBCAUG010650563.1:3035-13903 GCA_038406175.1 Haplosyllis leylae | reverse complement strand
ACACGTTGGCACATTGAATTCCCTAAACACAACAATAATGATCCTATCACTTGTAATAATAAATATTAGTTCGTTGTAACGGAAAAATGGCAAAGTATGGTACTTCAAAGTTTAGTAGTAAGAAAAGCAGAGTTGTAGCGGTCTACGTCCAAACTTCCGGTAAATGTTCAAAATTGTGTCAGCTTGACCTAATTATTTTAAATGATGCCATATTGACCTAATTAATTAATCAATCAATTAAAGTTAGTGTATCGTCTGTCTGTACACTATTTACACTGTTTCTGACTTGTCGTCTGTCATCGTTTCGTCTTTGATTATTGTTCCCTTCAGAAACGTCTATCCTACAGGTTAAATTTCTATTGGTAAATCCACTTGAAATTGGGCTAACATATGCGCAAGTATAAAATGTTAAATCTCGTGGGAAAAAAAAACGTTCTTCTTCATCATGGTCATCATCTTCGTCATAATCATCATCACCGTAAGTCATCACTATATCATTTTCCTACACAACAAGTCAGCTCATCGAGTCACTTAGTCTTTGTTTTCTCTTTCTCAGACGGTTCTGACGACGTGGAGGAAGTGGCTTTCTTTTTGGAAGATGCTTTGTCTTTGCTATCACTGGCGGCTTTTTTCTTATCAGCATCTGAAGATGATTTTTTCTTGTCGGAACCTTTCCTCGCAGGTTCAGAACCTTTTTTCTTATCGGTTTCTGATCCTTTTTTCTTGTCAGTTTCGGTCTTTTTCTTGGCGCTTGATTTCTTTTCACTTTCCTTGACGTCGCCATTGACCATGTCGTTCTTGGCTGGTGGCGTCTCTTCCTCTTCCTCCGACCCACTTCCGGCCTCAGGAATCCAGGCATCAAACAATTTCTTTTTTGGACGTACCTCGGGCTTCTGTTCCCTCCTTTTCATCATCATCTCCTCCTCGTAGGCTTCACGGTTCAGCCACATGTCCTTCATGCCCTTGGTGATCTCTGTGGGGACGTTGAATCCCACGGGTTGGTAGATGTCCTGTTCGCGGAGCACACCCTCGCGAGTGGAGGGTTCGTTCTCATAGACGCCGGCTTCCTGAGACTGCTCGATCTCCAGGACCCACTGTGGCTTGCCCTCGAAATGGCGGCGGAACTCGGCATCGCCTTTGTTTCGCCACTGGTCGACCATTGAGCGGGTCTTGCCTTCCTCGAAATTAACCTCGGCTCCGGAGATCCCACCTCTGACAATGCCATCGGCCAACTGCGCCGGCTCATTCTCACAAATCAGACCGCCCGAACGGTCAATTTCGACCGGAACGCGAGAGCCCGCATAGTCGGCAGCGGCGAGCTCGACGTAGCGGTTTAGCAGCTTCTTGGTGTGCTTCTCCTTGGGAACGAAGTCCTCCAGCGTCACGTCCGACTTGACAACGTCCGTTCGGACTGACGGTTCGTTCTCCAGCACACCGCCATCTTGGGCGAGGTCAAGTACCACAGCTTTGCCTTTGTGTTCGGCCGCCAATCTCTGGGCTTCCAAGTAAGCTTCTCGGGACAGCTTAGCCTTTTGTTCCGCCAACAATTTGGCCGTCAGGTCCTCTCCAGCGTCGGTCTCCCTGACGACACCCTCTCTCACGATGGGTTCACTCTCCAGCACGATTTCTTTACCCTCTCTGACATTGATTGGTCTCTTCTCCAGGCTGACCTCATCTGTGACGGTTTTCCAGTAACCGACCAAGCCTTTGGCTCCGCCTTGTTCAAGTGTTGCGTCTTCGATCTTGTCGGTGTTTCGGATGACGCCTTCGCGTACTGTGGGTTCACTCTCGAAAACAGTTGGGGCGTTAGGGTCTTCTGCCAAATTAATGGGTTTCCTCTCGACGCTGACGGTGTCCGTCCATGTCTTGCAGATTTCCAGCAGGTTCCTGGCCGTACCCTCGCCGGGTCTGGCTCCCCCTGATGCGTCCCTCTCGCGGACGACACCTTCGAGTTCCGTGGGTTCGTTCTCAAGAAGCTCTGGTCCGGTGTTGGTTTTGTCAATGTCGATGGGAGTTTTACGCGCTCCGAGCAAGGTCGGCTTTCCCTTCATCCTCCAGTCGTTAAGCAGCGCGGCGAGGCCTCCGGGTTCGATATACTCCTGCTGCTGGTAATCAGTCTCGCGGAAAACTCCTTCGCGGAAGCCGGGTTCGTTCTCGTAGACACCGTGCTCAGGGACCTTCTCCTTGTTGAGGTCGTACTTGATGACCGGGTGGATATCAGTGAAGGTTCCGGTCTCGTATACGTGTGCGACTTCTTTGGCGAGTTTGGGCGGTGTGATCTTCTTGACGATGATACGGTTGATGGGTACGGCGTGCGCACGCTTTGGACGTAGTTCCGGTCGGCGGAAGTCGATAGAATGATAGTCGACTCCAAGACTTCCGTAATAGGCGATCTAAAACGACAGAAACAAAACAAAACGATTAATTGAGGCTTTATTGAGTGTTGTACATGATGATTTTGAAGAGTGAATTGTGAACGAACTTTTCTCAACGTTTCCCAAGTAATTCTATCATGGGGACGATTTGATTCTTTTTGCCTCCGGATGTAATTTGATACGACCCATTTCAAACTGGGCTGCATTGGAAGATGACCTATTTACTTTCATTATCATATCATGCGCAAAGTTTTACCCCAGATTATGATGATCTGAAGACATCTTGGAATCGAGTAATCTGTTGAGATGTTCGTTCGCAATGGATAATTTGTGGATTACAGCCATACACAAACCACATTTAAATTTTAATACAATATACAAGACATTCACACTGCACTTTCTGTTTTATTTTACTCTGTTTTGACCTTTATGTATGTTTTCTGAATCTAAATTCTACTCAAATTCGAACGACCCAGAATTGATGAATGTACCGCAGTAAATTTTCAACCTCGCCCCTTTCCAAAATTCTCGAACTGTAAATCCGACCGTATTTACCTGTCAGCGACTGTCGCTTTTTTATTTCCGGAATTTTCCGTTCAGAGTGCGTACTTTATTGTAATTAACACAATTTCCGCTGCTACTTCCAGTTGTGTTACCCCGACTATTTCTTATTCTCACCCAAGTCGGAGAAGAAAGAACGGGATATATATATAATCAGTTAAGCCTCCTACTACTAACTGTAAAGCAAGTAGTGAGGGTAACTATAAACTGAGGCTATAGGCTGAGGCTAAAAATAGCTTCCTGGCATTCCGCCTCCCCCACAGCTCTCTCCAGCTCCATCTCATCTAAACACTTGCGTACATGAGAGGCACCGTGAATCATTTGGGTATAAGAGAGAAACTGACAAACCGACTCGAAGAGAGAGAGAGAAGTGGAAGTGGGGGGGGGGGGGGGGGGGGTGTTTACTGCTGACGACTAATTTCTACATCATTTTTCTTTCCCATCGTCAATACGTTGGTAAAAAATACTGTACAATTTTGCGGAGGCTTGTTTACTCAGATACAAGAAATTCTTGTTTTGGTTCAAATTTTCGTGGCACATTCATCAAATCTCTTTCGATTGTCCATGACTTTTTCCAGTGATTAATAAACATTTGGGTCTTAAATAGTATTGTTTAGTAAAAACAATAGACGGAATGTCGTGTATATTCGCTCACAGTAAGTCCAGGTTGAAACGATGATACATGAAACGATCGCAATCCGTGAAGGCCAGAAGGAGGTGATCCAACTGGTGGAGATTCTATCGTTACTTTTGTTCGATCTTAAACGAATATTGTACCGAAGATGAAGAACAGAGAGGTACTAGTTCCTCTTACTGCTTACTTACTTCATACTTAGACGTTGGTCTTCAGTTTCAGTTTTGTTTTTCAGTTTTTCAGATTGTATTTAGAATTTCTTTCTCTAATCTTCCAGTTCTGTCATTTTCCAGAAGTTTCGTCAAGATGGAGTCGGTTTTGATCGTTTCTTGAATCATCGCTCAACCCATAATTTTCCTAATGTTCATGCGTTCTTAACTGTGACAAAAATGTCACAAAAAGCTGAAGTATATTAATGTAAAGTAACTTACCGCCTCTTCCTTGGTGAGGTTGAGTGGTGGCGGGATTTCACCCTGGGGAAGATTTCTGTAAAATACAAAGACAACTCAGTGTAAGTCTCAGTCCATAATGTCTCCTATAATTCACTAGTTTTCACCAGTGTTGTGCACTGAAAGTGTCCACAATGGTCTCTGTTTTATAAAGAACTGGTTCCGGTTCCCTTTTCTTTGTTGTTCGTTGGTTTGTTTGGCAGAATTATAAGTTCGCAGTTTTCGACTTTATGATGATGTTATGAAGGGTTCACTGTTCAATGGTATGGTATGTGTATGCCTGCTGGCTGCGGCAGCCGTCTGTAGCTGCAGTTAAACTCGCCTAGTAAAACACCGCATCTGTTGTTAACCGCAGCTACAGCTATCAGGATGAACCTGCAGTACAGTACCCAAAGTACCCAGAGCCTGCTCCAGCTGCAGCAGAAGGAAGGGGATCAATAGGTAACCAACCCCTCCCAGTACTGCAGTCAGTGTACTCCTCTGAGATCCCGTGCCAACCCTTCCTCCTGGTAACTTTAGATCTTGGATCCCTAGAAACGCACTTTGACCCGCATGTTTGTCGAGAGTTCTGGGAATGATCAGATTCTGTCTGCTGCCTGGAATTCTTCCACAGACAAGACTACGGCTCAGATGCGGATGGTATACATTTGCACATAAAACTGGTTCAATGTATTTGCTACCGGATGGAGGGGGTACCATTACAAGGGGAGGGGGTTCATAACAAACATCACAAGAGATGTCTGGCAAAAACATTATCTTTCTAGTTCTATGAAAAACAGGACTAAAGGATCAGGCCGGTAAACGTCGCTTATGTTAATCATTCCAACGAAATATCATTTCCTACCCGTGGAAGTAACTTAAGAAAGTTGGTGTTCCCCTCCTTCATCTGTAGGCATAAACAATGATATCTCCTCCCTGTCATAAATTTCAGCACCCCCCCTCCGAATAAATAATGCTGCTTGATGTTTCCCCACCTGTAGGCATAAACAATGATATCTGCTCCCAATCATATTTTTCACCCCCCTCACGAATAAATAATGCTTTTCTTGCCTCTGCAGACAAATCATCCGTCCATCTTATCGTGCGCCACACATGTAACGTTTTGATGCGGTGGAATGTTAAGCAGCGCTTTCAACATTGATATTTAGTTCCCGAAAAATATTTTCAATCCAAGGTTAAGGTCTTTCTGCATGTACTTCAAATAGGTAGAACAAGGTGATTATGCGCAAAGAGGTTAAATTACTCTGGAATGTCTCTTTCTAGATATTTAGTGTTGTTTTAGTTGCATTTTCTCACTATTGTGTTCATTTTTGCTGGCTCGTTTGGAGTCAGCTTAGTAATTGGATTGGAGAGTCCCGAGTCTTTGGTACAAATAGGATAAAGTGACATCATTTTACAGCATGAGCCAGCCTGTGACATTTCTCTATGACTTTGTTCATTAATTGTTTGATGAGTAATTCTCACACTGATCATCTCAAAACATGATTGGTTCCCGCATCCGCAATATTACTGTTTCACAATCAAATGACCTTGACTTTCCAATGTGAAAGTTGCCAGTTCGACACGCTTCATCAGCCTTGGATCACAGTGAACACGTGTAATGTTCGTGCGTGGGGAACGATGCACCGAGCCAAGGCATGTCCCCCGTTACCCCCCCCCCCCAATGTACAAAGCATTCCAAGAGAATTCTTCTTTTGTGATACATCTGTTGTGCACGGGATATAAAGGTTGAAAAACAATGTAATAGACTGAGAACAGAAATTCCAGATGAGTAAGCCTTCCTTTTCACCTGTGTCAAGAGGAGGCCGGCAATGGTTCTTGTTTGTGGTTTCGGGTACCAGTTTGCGAGTTCCGGGTACAAGTTTTTCATAATGTGCCACTTTTTTCATAATGCACCCACACCCCACCCCGAAAATGTTGTGTAATGCGCCGACACATTACACAACATTTTGACGCATTACAAGATTATGTGGTGCATTACAAAAACTGGTGCCCGGAACCTGCTAACTGGTACCCGAAACCACAAACAAGAACCATTGCTTTGCACGGTCAATGTCAAGATACAGGTCGTGTGTAAAATTAATCTTATCACATTTTTCTGGCCTGCAACCAATTCCCTATCGTGCAAAAAAAAAACAAAACCACCTGATGATATCTTTTATAACTAAGAATCATCGCAAATACATGCAGCAGGTTGCGTGTACTTGTAAGTACTACGTAAGTACAACCTATGGACTCGGGAGCCGTAAAGCGACCTGCCTGTTTGTTTATCGTTTCCCTTGTGGAAAGTACAATATTGTTTACACATAGAAGTACACTGAATCACATAGTGCACGAAATGAGTACAAGGTAGATTTTTGATGATTAGCATTTTTTATCTTGCGGATTATCTATAATTAGATTATCTCGTCTGGGCTGTTTGCTGCCCTCTGTGCACTGGAACAACACGTATTACTCATCGCTATTGTTCATAATTAGCTGAATTTAGCTGGTTTCATTATCATAGATCATGGATCAAGCTGAAGAATTGGCTCACATCAAAAATGTACAGATATGATCAAATGCTTTTTATTAATAAAACTAAGGCACTTTGGGTGGAAACGTATTTATGCAGAAAAAAATCGGGCATTCCCTGGCTCCAACGGCTCAAAACTTCTTCAATTTCATGTTTTTTTATTGGAGGGGGGGCGGGGGGTGTTGACAAGATTATAGGTATAGGCTTTGCGCCATCCTCCTAGACCTATAGTGAATTGTGAACTCTACCTGACGCATCTCAAAAAAATCCATCAATGCTCAAAAAGATTTCAATGAGGTAGAATTTGCTATTTTTCAATTTTTACATATCTACAATATGTAAGCTCAACATGTATTTCACGGGTTGAAGTGTGGCCATATGTTTCTCGTGTATTTATTGCCGATCTTTCTACTTGATCGTCTGGTTCATCATTATTGACGTAACAACCAGCTTACATAACCGCACGTGTGGATCCTCTGAGATAATTTAGATGAAATGCGGAATGCGTAGCATAGTGAGAATGTCCATGCGCCTCATAAAATAAACCACTTACTTTGTAATAACCGTAATATTTTAAAAGTATTGTTGCTTTTTCTATCTTGTTACTGCCAGAGTGATGGTAGCGCAAATTGCTTATTTTCAACTTGCGATATGAGTTCTCATAATGACCCAGCTGTCCAAAACAGTGGTCTCATAAAAAAGATTAATGTCCTGCATTTTTTTTAAATGATGGAAAATCAACTGAAATGCGACTGTTGGTTGCATATTAACTCAAGTTGAAACCTCGTACACGGATTGTAGGGTCTGAAGTCATCCCTGTGGTTCCTCTTTTAGTCTTTGGTTTTAACCTCGGACTCCATAATAATTCTTAGGAAAACAATAGGAAATCTTATGGAAAACATTTCATAGTGACATAATAAATATAACCACGCACGATTTAGCCTCCAATATAAACAGCTACTGTCTGCGGAAGCCTCACAAGATTCTGCTTGTATTACATCACAATATATAATTCAGTTTCTCTGCTTTGGAATTTGTAGATGTTATTCTCTGTGGGAAATGTAAAGGTGAGAGGGGCACATCGCTGCGGAGGATAATGTAATGTAAAGGCCCGTTCACGTTGTCAGATTGCGAATGCGACTTTTCTTATCGCAACTAATAAGATGTACAGAATTCATTGCAAGTGCTCACCTTGTGCGATTGCAACATCACTACCAGTCTCTATAAAGCCCATTAGAAGTAAAAACATATCGGAGTCACAAATCGCAAAGTGTGAATGGACCTCAACAGGTTCCATCGCCCACTCGTTGTAAAAACACGAGAAAGCCAATCGAATTTGATGGCGAAAAAATACTTCCAAAATCAACAAGGAGGAAGTAAACTCATGAAATTTGATACGGAATCTTTCGGCGTTTAATTTGGTGGCAAAGCGAAGAAATTTTCTTGTCTGCTTCGGGTAGCTAGTTCCCCTTTTACTTGGGTCTTCTGATCCTTCGTTATTGAATTAAAGTGTGTGAAAAAAGGGAGCGGGGATATCACACAATTAATGCTCACCAAATACGGCAAAAAACGAGAGAAGACTGCCTGGATGATTACCACAACTGGATTTGATTTCGATTTCTATTCAAATAGTCGTTATAGGACCTCTGTTCGAATTATGGTTCTCATTGCATAGGGTACTGTGAGTAATCAAAAAAAATTGCTGCAAATGCAAATAATTGAGATACGACTTCCTCAACAGGAAAAAGAAAGTGTATTTTGTTGTGCCTTTGTGGATGCCAAACATTATGCCTTCTGACATTTGGAGTATAACTATCCATTCTTCATGTCCATCTCAGCACCTTTTTATCCACTTCTCACCAGGAAAAGCTGCATAACTCGCCGTCAGCCGGAGACGTAGCTTCTTTACGTAATACGACATGAATACCGTAAGTGACAGAACACAAACAAAATACCTCGGGGCTTCAAATTGAGCAGTAAAACAAAAACACACCTCAGGCTCAGCTGTGATGATGATAATGGTGAGGTAGATCGCAAATACAGAAATGAACTTGGTGGAGAATGAACATTGGGTAATTTGCGAATAATTCTTGTAATTCCATTGTGCAGCAATGTATTAGAAAGTTACTGAGCTAGTAACTAGACAATTTACTAGCCCCAGGGAAATGGTACTGACCCACGTCTAATGCTTTTACCTCGCAGCAATTTTATGAAAAATAAACCTAATTTCTATCTAAATTTCGTAGAAACAATTGTGGAATAGAACAAACTTAACATTATTTTAAAATATCTGACCTTTTAAATTTTGGCAAAGAAAATGTCTTAATATTCCTTCTAGCCTAAGAAAAAATGTACTGGCCACGGGCTAGAAAACTAGTGCTAAATGTTTCACTATGTCCGCCCAGACAGACTTACAGACATTAAAGAATGATTTGTAACCGGCACATCGGTTTTGTTTGTTGATGCTATTTTAAGCAAATCGTGTTAGTTTTTTACTTATTTACTGCACGTTGCCTGGAGGAGCCTCAGGTGAGCTGCCGATTTTTTTGCTGAGTTCAGCACAATTTTTAACCTGTCTGCCTCGATAAATGAGGAGGTAGTGACAAATGATGTGAACAGTCGGCGGTTCCGAGCCAGCGCTTCCATAGCTGTGAATGCCTCATTACCAAATAAAAAGTGAATCTGCTATTTTCACAAAAGCAAAAAAATGATGGAACGTTCCATGTGGTAAATCTGTCTTGAGGGTTCCGATTAAAAAGGACCCAAATAATCGTCTAAATCTTTGAAACTAATGTAAAAGAACCCTGTAAATACACACGGTTTCCTGCCACTTAAAATCAAAAGTTGCCACATGACGTCATATTTGTTGCCACTTGTGACGTCACTGATGTGTACTTTTCAGCGTTCCTTAACTTCAAGCCGCACGAAGGACGGGGCTGCGGCTAGCGCATTGATTAAATTGTCTAGAAACTGCTAAGAATTCTGTGTCTTTTGTAAATATTGAGATTGTAATTCCGGGTGTATGATTCTGATGTAGACTGTGAGAAAATATTGTTCAACTGAAATATATCCTCACCTTGGGTCAGCGTCTAGTTTGAGTATTATTCTTTCACTGGACACAATACGCGATAGATGTATTTGAGATGAAAATGATGCTGCTGAGGTCAAGAGGGCATACTGAGAAAGTACAAGGAACCAGTTCTTATCTTCCACCATTGGTTGGTTAATAACTCGATCGTGTTATTAACCAAAGACAAACCCATTGAACACCGAGTTCAAAATTATGGACAGAACGAATGTGATAATTGAGGCAAAGTCAAAAACGTTCACACCGTCACGAAATTTGGAATATCTTAGAACCAGGGGGGTTTTCACACAGGTCATGAATAGCAATTTGTGAATAAGCTATTTGGGTTTCTGATAATATCTGGAATAGTACCAGTCTAAGTCAGTAGTTTTACTATTTAGAAGCCTTATTTGCCTCCTATTCATGAATAGCATAATCGTCAAAAAAGAACAATTAAGAAGCAAATAAGCTATTTAGCCCTTTGTGACCCCCCTCCAGACCTCTCCTCTTGTAGTCTGGCGGTTCATAACTCAGAAACACATTCCAAATTAGAGGTATATAAAGTTCACAGTTGTAAACGGAAAAAAGGGCTTATTTTTTCTGAAGTGCTCTTCATTTCGTAGGTTTTTAATCCATAACTCACGGTTTAAAGCTACATTTGACTTGATGTGCTGTAACATCAAGGACTTTAATTTTCGCCAATTTTCTGCTGCACCAGCAAAATTACTTTGGCGTAAAGTTATTCACATTTTTCAATTACAATTTTAGTGCAGTGACTCTATGTACCTGACTGTAACATCTTGTACTTCACATCAAACTCCATCCAACAGTGCTCTATCTAATGGTAATTGAAGTTGAAAAGCTATGTACCAAAAGAGTACTTGGAAGTATGCGGAGAATACTTGAATCCCTACGAGACGGAATGGAAAACAACTGTTACATAAGTTCTTCAATTGCACTGATAACATGAAGTTGTCGAAAGAAAGTACAACTAACAATTTCGCTTGATGTTACAGCTTTTCAAGTACAAACTCCTGCTTATATCTTCAATACTAAGATGGAGAGGAAGAAGTCCTTTACAATATCGTAGCTCATGTCTTATTTACATACACCGAGACAAATACGGGTTCCGATTTGGATACTGACCCTTTCCAAAATGGCTACACTGTACTATGAAGAAATATTCACACTACACGCATTGGTACAAATACCCGATCGCAAATGGGTATTTTGGACCTTTTCGGGACAGGGTCTTGTCCCTGGATCT
>JBCAUG010650452.1:0-13903 GCA_038406175.1 Haplosyllis leylae | reverse complement strand
TGAAGAAAAAGTACCAGGAAAAGTGGGAGAATGCATATTTGACAGTTAAAAATGGAAGAGCTTCCAGGGCCCTAAGGCGGGCCCTGGACCCTGGCCAATACACGCTCGCTTCGCTCGCCCAACTCCGCTGCGTGACGTCGGCAAAATCTCGGAAGAAATTTCTGGGGCTCCCCCTTGACCAAATCCTGGATCCGCTACTGCATGCAGAGGCATCAGCCCAGATCAATTTCACCAACTAATACCGAATATGAAGCCTAATGATACCATTGATGAATGCAGAAAAGAAAATGAGATTTCTTTCAAAAGAAATCAATTGGGCTGGTGCAGAATATGTCCAAATAAATCAGGTTAGTGGAATTAGCCAGTAAGTTTTCATGACCTGTTTCATGGTGACCCCAAACTCATCAAGTGTCCAAATTGGCCTCCTGGGAGAAATTTCTGAAAATAAAGCGGCACATATTAATTAGTAAGTCAATCTTGTATCTGTTCGGTAATGGTGCTTTTCAGCTTAAGACGAAACACTTCATCAGTATAATGAGACATGTATCATTACGTTACATATTGAAAACGTCACAATTATGATAAACATTTGTCAAAGAAACAAGGACATTTTGTAGCAGACAGTTTTGAATCACTAGAAATATTTTCATTGTCGTTTATGGGAAAATATGCGTAGGGAAAAAGTCTTGTAACGAAGAAGTCCGTTAGATCAGTAGTGAGTCTACATCAGAAGTATAAACTTAATTATTGAAGAATATCAGTACTTTCTTCCAAAGTTCTTGACTCATTTTGAGAGCATGAGAATGTCATAAGCAGTTAATTAGGAGATACTTTGGCACTTTTTAGCAAAACTGTTTACAGCAGTTGTACTATTACAATGGGAAGTGACACAGATGAGACTTTCTGGAATGTCATTAGTTTATTCTAAAATAGTCCTGCCTTCTTTTTTGCTGATCATCTGGTTTTCCAGAAAGGGATAGGTCGCATGGTATCTGTTTTAATCAACGACCGAGCCAAAAAGTGTTATCAATCTCATACCAGACATAAAATATCGGCCATGCAGAGGGGCATGTCACATTTTTGGTGCTAGCAATCATTACAAAATATCAAGTTTTTTCACGATCCTGAAAAATGTTTGAACCATTTCATTTTTTAATAAACAACAGCTGTGCCATAAACCCACAGCTTACTTGTTTTCCTACTTTTCCTTCAGTATCAAAAGAAGCGGTTACCATATCAGCAAGGTTAATGAAATGTGATTATGTAGTATCCCTGAACTCGGTCCGTAATATTGATCATGATTTCACCTCGAGGAAGAATTGCCGCCTTTAATAATCCTGAAATTGCCAATTAACCAAAAGACATGAGTATCATATTACCAGCCTCAGATACACACGCACGGAAATGGGCGAGATAAGTGTACTTGATTAGTATCCATAGGACACCTACTTGTCTGCAGTTGTGATCTTTCAGGCACTACTTCTCCTTAAAACTAATGCATGGTTAAAATTGAACTTTTGAATTTATTGTTTCGAATTTATCCTGTATTCGGTGGCCAGGTAATCTGAGTGTAGCGTCGAGGTGAACCACTTTTGTTTTTTTACTTTACAATAACTTTATTTTAATTGTACAATATCTTTAATTGTCGCCGAGTTTGAATGATTAAAAAGATGTTTTTTACATAAGATAAAAGAAAATGACTTCTCCTCTGATTTACCCGGAACCGAATATTCTCAAAGATTTTGCGTTAAAATAGTATCCGTTTTCATCGCTTATCCTTTGAGACATCACTGACATAAACGTTTTTCCAGGGCATTCGTTCTATGTGAATGCGAAGAAAGATTTTCAAACTTGAGTTTTCGCTGACAGAACAGTAGCATTTCACAGGTATTCCATGGTATTATGAGTAGTTGACATGTAGTTTACCCTAAATTGTCTTAGCTGTTTCTCAAATAAAGCCTAATTATTGATTCCCAGCTCCGACAAAATCACATAATCTTTGTCTTTAGGTAATAAAGATAGGAGTCATTATCAGTTTGCCAATGGTTTTGGCATCATAAGAAAGAGTACTGAATTGAATGAGTCTTTTTGCTGAAGGATACCCTTCTCAATATGGAAGACCTTGTAATTGATCTCTCAAGTGTGCATCGCCGCATTCTTTGATAGACCTGCAAAATTGATTTTGCCAACAGGGTTAGAGCTTTAATGAAATTGGGCCAGTCTCTGCTGCAGAAGTATATCTTCTAAAAATATTTATGTTGATAATATGGATTAGTATGCAGAGGATAATTAGCACTTTTATACATGTATTCATCTCAGGTTTATTTGTGTGGTTTACCAAGTCTGTAAAAAATGATGTCCGGCAAAATTATGGGAATCAAACGAATAAAACGTATCAAATGATCCATCAAGTACATCTTTTTGTGTAATCGTTTGCTCAATTGTAAATTGATTTGAAGAAGACTACGATTTGAAATGGAAATTTTGAACATGGAACTGAACATGGACACTATTACTGTCTCAGTGATTAATTGCCAAATTATTCACATATCGTTTGCTTCACTTAGTCCGTCCATTGTTGGTTCTGTGTCACACAATGTTTCGAAAAGTCAAAAAAGAGTTTCTAGGATAATATTTTATTACCCTTTTATCCCGATACTTTCGCTCCGAACTTCAAACCAATGTGATGACAATGGGACCCGGTTTTAAATCATTCCAGCCCGATCCCAATTTGATACAGTTGACTTACAGGATCTATCAGTTTACCCAGTAGTAAGCTTTCATTACATCCCACAATCACCCATTGAAAACATTTAGTTGCATATGTCATGTGTGGTCCGTGGAGACAGCCAGACTATTGAACTCGGATGATTGGTGATGACAGAGATATGATTCTGCGGGGATTTGCGTTGTTTCCTTTTGCGTGACTAGGTCTCTGTTGTGATTAGATTTACACATTAGATAAGGCGAAACGGCTTCAAAGTATAAATTTCCATGACAAGTTCTTTTTTCCGACACCAAAGAAACTGAACGTGGAAAGGAAAACAAGCACAGAAGTTGCAAACAGCTTCGGTCCTTCTAGTTTGAATTACAATGGAGTAGAGTTAAAGCTTTTTACTCGAATTGTGAAATTAAAGTTTTTTCAACATCCAAAAAATTACGTTGCGTCGTTAAACGTTCGCATTGCTGGCTCGTAAACGATGTCATGGCAGGATTCTTTGTACACAAATTCCAACCAATGACTGCAGCTTAAATTAGGCCTACTTATCATAAAACTGCCAAGGCGTATTCCCAGAATGTTATCAAGCCGGCTAGCAATAACGAGACGGACATAGGCTGTGAGTTCAAATTCCACAGAAATTTCGATTTTTGAATTTTTGCTGGCTTGTTAGAGTCAGCATAGTGACTGAAAGAGAGGGCGCATTGCATTTGGGGAATATACCTTGGTAGTTTTATGATAATTAGAGCTACTTTAAGCTGCAATCATTGGTGGAAATTTGTTTACACAGAATGTCATATGGATGTCATTTTACAATGCCACGAGACAGCATTTCGACTACGTTCATGACGTCATTTTTTGTTTTGAGTTTTAAATTTAAAATTGATAAAACTCAAATATCTGTTTTTTTAATCAGACACGGTACCATGCATACGTTTCTAAAAGCGAGAATCAAATGCGGAGAGCAATTTACTGACCTTGGAAATGCACAAGTATCTGTACAAAGGGACCAACTTTGTTGTTTATTGTTCCTCGCCTAACCTGAAAGGACACAAATGTGATTTTATGTGCATTCTGTTACGATCAAACATTTAGATGCATGACTGGATATCGTACACAAAGCTGTCATGTCGACATTGCCATGTCAGCTTTGGTATACCTCGTAACCTGCATAGAAATGGATTTTTCAGAACATCCATCAAAAGTAGGGAAAACCCATCAGTGCGAATTTTTCACTGGAATCCTCCCAATGAAAAAAGTTGTGAAACCATAAAAAAGAAACTTTAACGCCAACATCAAGGCAACATTCTTTAAACTTTGTTTCCATTGCTGCCAACACAAAAAAATACGAAAGATGGTTGCTAAAATTAAATGGATACATGATTGTTGTGTTGAATTCTTCCATAGATGCTACGCAAAACGTGAGTAGCAATTACGCAATGCTTAACTTTGTGCGAGATTTCGAGAGAGAAAGAAGCGAAGATGGATGTAAGTATGTATGCAATACCTTCACATGGGTAGGCCTGTGATAAAAGCAAGTGATACAACTGCGATATTAACTAACATTAATTGATAATCAAATTGTCCCGAATGTACATTTGATATACTGAGTCAAAACAGATTCTGAACTACATGTACTTGCAACACGTAGGGATCCTGTTTGCGCACGAATCATTCAAGCAGAAGTAAAAGTCAGTTTCCAGACCAAATCAAGTTATATAGAGAATTAAGTTGTGGTTTCTTTCTTGACCTGCTTCATTTCTGTACTGATCAAATGGTCATTGGGGAATCATTTCCTTAATTAAACCAACACATAGTAATTAGTAGGTGAATGATGTACCATTTGTGGAAGTGCGGTCCATTTGTGATACAAGCTCTAAACATTTGTGCGCATTTTAGGCATTAGTAACAAACAGCTTCAGCTCATGCTTAGACTTCAACAAAGGCCTGACTCCTAAAAAAAGGTCAAAACTCAAATATTGCAAGTAGACTGGGCCTTGAATGATTCTCAACAAGAAAACAACATGTTTCGACACTTTCATTGATTACACATTGATGTAGTGGTCATCTGGGAAAATGAACTAGAGAACAACACCCCAAATCTAAATCAATTATTTATCGATTACAGTTGCAGTTCTGAACGGGCTTTAACCTCACTTAGTTCTAGCTGAACTCATTAATGGCTAATGTAATTGGGCAGTCTGGTGATATACATCAATACTGAACTGAAAGCGACTACTATTCTTGACCCGCCTTTTCCACTTTCGGGTGAAATTTATTTGAAATTGTGTTTTGAGACATTATTTTTATTTTTCTGTGTCTTGGTTTGAAATGTCTGCAGTGTAACAAATCAAACAAAATCACATTAATATTTTTTCATGCAAACAAGATTTTTCTGTGATGACGCATTTTAAAAATAACGTGAGGTCATTGCAATTTTCCTTGGTTTTCTAATACTCTTTTCTTTCTCAAGTTTATCAAAAATGCACAACAGCAGAAACGGTATTTGTATCCATATTTGGAACTTGTTCTAATTGGACTCCAGGCTAGTTGGCAGCTAATAGACAAGAAAATTGTTACTTAACACTGTTGAACAGCCATTGCATGTTTACGTAGACTATCGTTTATTTCAATCTGGATTAAGATTGCACTTCTCCTCAGGCAAAATTTTCTTCAAATCGAAGATTTTTCTAATAAAATGTTACAGAACCAAAAGATCCGAATGTCCACGTTTGCAATCCAATTCATTTTCGTTGCATTTAGAACGTGCAGCATTTGTGTAAAATTCTTACTAAATTTTGGGAATGCCCATTGGTCTTGGTGTTCGTTGCCAGTGAGTCATCTCCCAAACAAGTTGTTAAACTGTTCATTGTGTCATACGTCCAGCTTGGGTTGACACGTACCCTCCGCAGGTGTACTGAGGGAAATCTAATGAAACAGTGACAATAATTTCCTGAACACAGTAGGTGCAAGTGACATTCAATTTTGAATCAGATGTGGGATGGATGTTCAGTGTGAATGAGGGCTCAATTTTGAAACGCTTCAGCTTTACCCTACTTTCATTTAAGATTTCTATTCAACACAAAAATGATACCTGTACGTGGGGTTATGAGACAAAAAGATGAGTTAGTTCTTGGTGTGGTTTTTGAAATTATCACGGCCGGACAAACTAACACAGAGATTCTGTTACAACCCGTTTTACAATTTTCTTTTTCAAGTTAGAGTTTTACATTTCTTATAAAACTGCTGGTAGGTATATTGCAGATATTTTAATGTCATTCCACATTGTGCATCATTCTTCTTTACACAATGCAACAAGTTTATGTTCTTGTTCTTTGCACAATGCACATATTTGTGTCATTGTGCATTCAAAAAATCTCATGGTTGATGTGGAACGCTTTTGGTTTCGATTTTGAAAGGTACAGATTCCTGGTTAAAGTTAGATGAAGAAATATATACAATTTGTCCATTTTCTAAGACCAGTTGTATGCAATGGCTTTGATTCTGAGCCAATCATCAAATACTGTGTCAGCATTTTGACTCCAGAAGAATACAGCTTGTGCGCCCAATGTACTCCATCTATTGCCTAGTGTTCTTCACAAAACAGAAAAACAGAAATATAAGGTGACAAACAATCAAAACTCTTTTGGAACAACAGTTTGAGAGGCCATGAAATTGATCTGTAACAATCAATTGGACCTGTGAAAGAATCATTTCATCTTCCTTGAATTCAGTGAATCAAATTAGCTTTCAAACTGTATGATATCTGTGCTTTGGATGTACGGACTCTTGAGATACATCTACAATACTGTACTATGTGGTTAGTCTTTTACTGCAGCTTTTTTCAGGGCAACAATCTTTTTAACCACTTTGACTCAAGGATTATACAATGGCGCATTGTTGACTTTTCAGTGTAAAGTATAATCATGCAGACTCAGCTTTTGTCTTTACGTAATAGCTGCAAGTCAATATTCAATGGATCTGACATCACAAGAAAGAGTGCAGAATTGAATGGGTCTTTATGCTGAAGGATACCCTCTCCAATATGGAAGACCTTGTAATTGATCTCAAGTGTGCACAGATGCATTCTTTGATAGACCTGCAAAATTGATTTTGCCACCAGGGTTAGAGCTGTAATGAAACAGGGAACAAATACCTGCATGACTGTGTCTTCAACAAAGCACAAACATTTAAGTCACATTAAACGGATTTGATCCTTTGTGTTTTGTTTTTCAAAGCTTTCAGTGGTCAAAAGTTGAAGTCTTCTCTGGGACCAACAAGTGGACAGGTCTAGGATTTTGAAACAAATAGGAAGGACGTTCTAACAAGATGAGCGACATGCTAGTTGTTGGCCATTCTTTCAGAATGAACATTTTGTGTGTCCACCACGTTTGGTTTCAGTGGACAGAACATCAGGTTTACATTCTGCGCAGCTGACCAACTTTGGTTTATTGCAACAGCAAATGGCTGTACAAACACATGCTCCTGGCTACTTATCACACATTATGACATGCTATTTGCAGGTCACATTTTTTGTTCAAGCTCCCACCTGGTTCACTGTATTCTATGAATTATTCAAAACTTCTTAAATGGTTCTTCTGCACGCTTACTATCTCCACCGGTAGAAAATATTTTTGAATTGCTGATCCAACCATTCATTGAATGCTTCTCCACAGAATATATGAACCTTTTGTGATCATCGAATTGTTTTAAAGACAGGTATATGTCACTGAGACAGTGAACCTCAATGTGGTGTGCTGGTTCTACTAAACCAACCAGACTTCCATTTGGTTGGCGACTGTAGATATATTTCTTTTTCTCTCTTTTGGGCTCAAATGTGTGAACACTGAGTTGCTTGGAGTGTGTGCATTTCATCCATTAAAAACTGAAAACTATAGCAAAATTAACGGTTTCAATAGCTTTTGCAATAAACTACGGAGGAAAGGAAAGTGATGCAGTCCAAGGAACGTCGCATGAACCTTTTCCAGACTCCATCACTACTGCGAGAACTATGTGGTAATAGTACTCGATCATTAGGCTATCACGCTTCACTTTAAGGCAGCTTGATTGCTGCTTTCCAACCAAGTGATATTACCGTCTAAGTAACATCCTGTTCGCATCAAGGGAAAGCTTATCAAGATCAACTATCTAACTGCTTCCCTTTTAGTGAGTGCAGAAGATCTAACCATTGCATGGTCGCAATTCTTTATCAGGTAAATATCCAACAACATATATCAAAATATTGAAAATGAAGCAAATATGCTATTCAATCATGTAATGTACAGTTTTTGTTATTCATAGATCTACAATTTCCAGTGACAAAAAGCATTGGTGAGGATTCCTGATAACACGATTACCAACTTTCCATATCAAGTGATGTTTAATTGATAAATTGTTATTTCTTAGTTTGGATGACGTTCAGAAACTGTCAGCAAGGGTAATGTCATAGTACAATCCGGAATTCAAACTCCCTTAATTCACTTTACATAACTTCATTTACTGATACTTGAGGGGAGATAACATAGCAGCTGGAATACATTGTCTGCATGTCAATAGGTGGGCCTTGAGGGTGAAATTGGAAAACTGAGAGACTTCTCTGCTGAGAGCCATGTACCGTATATGTGGATATGGATAATCCTTTTCCACAGAGATGAAGTATTCTTTCATAGATTGGGGGGAAATTGATCTTGCTACAAGCTATTAAGTTTGAGGAGGTAATCAAAATGCGGAGTAGAATCTCAAATAAAATGTCACATTGCTGTACGAGGTTTGTGTGGTGAAAATATTATGCTATTTAAATTCAAGTATTGATAATTTGAAAGTCTTGTATTACACTTAGGGTTGCAAAAAGTCCACAGTCCGTTCGTGTGTTCAAAAATTTAATAAATAATTAAGTAGTGAGTATATGATGTAGTCAACAACTTTTTCGAACAACCGTGAGGTAACATCTCATGAATGCACTGAACATGCTCAGGTACGGTAATAACAACAGTGTCCACGGTTGTGTTGTAGTAAACGAGTTTATTACCCTTTTTGACAACACAATAAAAATAAATTGTCGTTGTCGATCCGCGTGAAAGTACATCAACCTGTACAAATTAGAATGAAAAATAATATGGTCATCTATTGCTTTCTGCCACCGCTAGGCATATCTGCCTTAAAATACAATACATGAACCATTTTAGTGGAATTCATCATCAGCATTACAGCAAACTGGTCTGGGACTAGTTACTGGTGCTTCAGGCAAAGAAAACTTGTCTGCAGTATCTTGTTCTTTATTGATCAAATTCTGAATAAGAAGATAACCTGGGCAGTGTTGCCTCAGGGCAACACATGCTAAACTTAAGATCAATTGGTTTATTGATCACAGGATGTAAGCGTAAAGGATCTTCTTTCCTTATTACCTTAAATAAAATACATTGTCCTCTTTTATGGTTCAAGAAAGAAAGACAGAAGCTACCAGGGAAAACAAAATAGTAAGAGCTCAAGTAAAACTTGTTACCAATCTCTGGCCTTTTCAAATGTTCCAAGGACATAATCTTCAAGAAAAAATAAGAAAACAAAACTATTATGTTATTCAGATGTCAAACTTTTTAAATCCGACCATTTTGCGACGACCACCTTATCCCAATAGTATACGTACACTGGAGCAACGACGACAATCAGGTGTTAGACTCGCATGCTTAGTTGTCATAAATTGCAACAAGAGAGGGAAGTTTCAAATGTTTCCACAGCAACTATGGTGCCAGCTAGTTACTAGTTCAGACAAAACTTTTGTTACATAATATTCTCTGTCTGTTTCTCGGAAAAAATATATTCAAGATTATCTGTTGTTCTTTCAGAACATCACGTGTATCCTTTCATGGAAGGGGCGATGTAGGCTTACTTTTTGAGCTCGTATATTAGTTCTGATGACTTTCACTTGAAGAATGGTCAAGTATAGTGTCTACAGAAGTAGAAAGCATTCAATAGCCAAATGATCTAGATTGAATTCCTGCTGAATATATGCATTATTAGCTTTTTAAGGTATTTCACCTATACGGGGGCATTGTAAATTGTCAGGATGAAGAGTTCCACATGGGACCATATATGATCAGACAAAAAAGTGTGTCTGGAAATGAAGCATTTCTAGAAATTGGGTCCAACTGGAAATTTTAACATAAGATGATGCTCTACCATTGCTAAACCTTGTATTTTCGCAACCCCCAAAAAGCCAGTAATGGTTCTCGGTGTCTTCAACATTTAACATTGAATGATTCATGTCTTGTTTAACTGAATCTTATATCATAGCAACATAACTATGCTATTATCGGAATTCACGGATGAATAAACTGGAAGATCCATGACACTCAGTCTATCTAATACGAGAAATACTTTGCAAATCCATCCCTGCAACTCGTGGCTGGGTTATCTAGTGATATGTATTCCACTCTTCGAGAAAGGATCAAGTCCCCTGCAGTTGCTAACAATGTGCAATGATCTATACTTTGACAGGTATTCACAGAAGAATTCTCATTTCATAAATCTTTAACAAAGATGGAAAATGTTTACAATGAAGCTGGTAGTTACAGCGCAGAATTACATTTATACTTGAAGTGAAGTAATAGGAAATACGCGTGATATGAGTTTTTATTTTGTCAAAACCCATTTTGCTTCTTTTGTAAATTTCATTCAGAACGGGAACAGATTGATCAAATTAAATAATATTTCAAAATTGTTCTTTCACTCACCTGCCCCTCCCCACCCCGCCTTCCATTGCATCATTGGATTGATGAGTGCGGGCGGTATGCCTCATTCAGGAAAATCTTCTTGTGTCTTATTTGTTCAATCATTCTTATCATTACTAGCAATCATTGCTAATTTTTCGTAAGTGGAATTCTCGAATATTTCAGTAAATTTCAACCTTTATTAAAAGTCCCATCAAATAATGATCTATACCTGTGTTAAAATGATATCTACATTTCATTAACATTAAAAAAAACATTAAAAAATCATTAAAAACCCCTCGCAAATTAGACCATTATGCAAAATGTTTTAGCGATGATTGCTAATAATGACTTCTTGTAAAAAACACTCGTAAATACCCTAACGTTTTAAATATTCATTGAAGCTTGTAAAACACAAGTATAATAAGACGCAGGAAATTTTGAGCAGCATTTTGTGCAATTATTGAACTGCAATAGTTACTATTTTGTGAGAGTTTACAACCAATCGTTGTCAAGTTCAAGGAATGACTCTATTATCCAGAGTTTCTCATTTTACGCGGATCCGAACTAAAATCAGTAAAGAATTGCCACCTGTCCATTGAATATTTCATGAACCATCTGTTGTTTCCTTGTCATCTATTATGCAAAATTTCTAATTTGGTACATATTTATTAATCGGCAGGTGGTTAGGAACAAAATATATTTGTACACTACACATCATATTTATGGTTCAGTTCTGAAAATAACGTACAAGTATCTCCCCAATCAGATATGGACATTTTTCACAGCAAATTTATTACCTTATGTCACCGGTTTCCATGGACTGAAAGGTATCCTGACCGTCTGCCATAAACCATCTATCTCCATCAGCCATCTCATAATTTCATTTGCTGAAAGATGACGAGACAGATTAATACTTGGTAAATTGGTATTTCGCATGTTCACAAGTAATTCGGTATAATAATCTAATTAAAGTTAACAGGTTGAAAGTCTGTAGAATTACAAGCCAGCTTTCATAAAGATGACATAAAGCTCCATAGAACGTGAAATGTTAAACATGGAAAGTTCGCATCATCATTTTGTGGATATGAACTAGGCCCACAAAAGAAAGTGTTTTTTCTTCAAAACACATCGGTTTTCCACATAATTACTTTGGAATTACTAATATCAGAATGCCATGTGGGTGTTTCGTCATCTGCAGTTTTAAGATAGTCAAAGAAATTGAAGCCTGGAAGACATCTCAAAATAACGGCATACCATTTCTTGTAATTGCAGAAAATCCATGCTTAGCAGAGACAACAACAGGTTTTGGATATCGATGCAGTCTTCCACTGGTGAGTTTATATTTTATTTACCGAATTATGCTTCTCTATTCTTTTTCGGTGAGAATGCATCTGAATCAATGTCTGTTTTGGTTGTCAAAGATGAAAAGACCAACACCTACAGATCCTTTTGAAGCTGTAAAGTGGGAATTGTCTATTCCTCGTCACTCAATGGTTTCGTCTGTTTTACTCAACATGGTGCAATTATCGGCTCCTGATTTCATTTACGGATATCAGGCGGAGCTCCTGAGAGAACACGGACTGAATTGGGGAGTTGATTCAATCAGCTGTTTATGGGGCATTAAATTGGAATTTGAAGTGCACAGACACAGGCTTGTCTGGAGGCTTTAAAAGGAATTTTCCTGCAACAAACATCAATTGTTAAGCTTCTGGACCAAATGTTTCAGATGCGTTAGATGCTTTACTACACACAACAGAGTCGTCCCTTCAATATGATTTATCGGAAGACCATAATTTCAGGAAGACTAATGCTGAATATGGGTAACTTACAAAGTTTTTGAGTAATTGATAAAAAATTGATGAAAAATATTTGACGGAGAACTGTGTGCAACCATTCCGAGATAACGTTAAGAATTTTAGGCTATCCTTCGTAGTGATAACAAATAGTTGTGCTTGGAATTTAAGTTCAAAGTTTAGAAGAAAAGAGAAGAAAATGAAACGCATTAACTGCTTGATAATATCATGTCTATTCTGGGGTGTACTTCAGAAAGTCCTGATTGCGAGTAGCGTGTCGTGTTCAGATGTCATCAATTGTGTGTGCAAAAAGTCCGTTGCTACAAATTACACGTGCGGTGCAAAGTCATCACGAATATTGCTGGTCATAAATTAGGTTTAATCTCAACCAAATCAAATGGATGAATATCCCTTTCATTTGCCCTGAATTTTAAACCTGATGCAAAAAGCTAAAGAAGTTGCTAAGGCGCAGACAAAGCTTTCATTTAAGCTTGAGGGAAATACCTCAAACAGCTCTGTATGTCTTCCTTGTGTAACAGTCAGGTCGATTTTACACTTTGTCTCGTCTAAAGAAAGAAGATGGAAATAAACAGATCCATATGAGATGAAAATGGAAAGAAAAACAAATTCATTACAAAATTTAGAACATGTTTTTCTTACCACCTATGCTTTTAATTCTGTCGGAAGTTTTCATCATGCGGCACCAAATAAAACAGTTTATGTGAATATGGTTATTGAATGTGAACTTTGTTTAACAGGAGTATTCATTCAAGTTGAAAAGGAACAATCTATAAAATCGATGTTACGTCGCCTTAGGCTATCAACTTAAGAGAGATAATCAATGCAGGTACTGCAGCTATTTAAATATTGATATTTTCATCTGTCACACGCCCAAATTACACTGAATGCGTGACATTCCAATCAAAGAGAACTGCCAGGTAGAGAAAAGATACAAACTGACATTATCAAAAATCCACAAAGAAAACAGCTGCATCCATGGAGTGAGAAGAGTCGCAAGTGAAAACAGAGTAACGCAAAAAGCAGTAGTGTCGCACCTCAAGTTAAGTTGTTCATTCATCTGTTTTCGTTGTGGAGCCAGCAAAGTGTCAGCTTCCTTGTCCCGTAAAAGTGGTTTCGCGAAGTCTAAATGAAATTCTAAATAGCAGATAACTAGCAGATCTGATTTAGTCTTTCGTCAAAATCGACAAATCATCAGTCTACCACACACCCTGAAGAAACTTCAGAAACTTCGGACTGAAAAGGAAATATCACTAATTTCAGACCTATTGGAGTCAATGGGTGGAATTTTCTTGGATTTTTTCCTTGAAATATTTGCAAATATCTCAGGCATCCGAGTATCTACTTTGAAAATCATTACATAGTTTGAAAGGATTGTGTAGTGGGATTTTCTACCAGATAATATGTAAATGTAAATATGCAGGGAATCATAGAAAATTTTGTGTGACCACCCCTTTTTTGTGAATCACTAATTTCTGACAACTGCACACAAACTGGTTTAAACCAGTTCAAACTGGTTTTATGAATCACTAATTTCTGACTCTCCTAATCTTACTATTGCAAATCCCATTAAAGTCAGTTATTTAAGACACCCTGTCAGAAATTAGTGAAGAAAGTTTAAGTTGTCAGAATTACTGATTGGACATTATTCAGAAATTTTTGAC
>JBCAUG010650451.1:0-28529 GCA_038406175.1 Haplosyllis leylae | reverse complement strand
TGTAGTTCGAATTTCCACTTAATTCGAAGTAAAACCTCGCCGACGAAAGACTTCGATTTAACCGTGCCCAACCTGTACAAACGCTACCAGGTCAGATTTAATCGGTATTATTTATTCCCTATTCATTGTGCCCGAGCATTTTACAAGCTGGTTTACGGCATTTATTCTCATTGTCACTAACAGGAATCGCATCCATTTCTGCTTATCTTGGCAGTTTGTCTGTCATAAATCTGGGTGAGTTGGTTGTGCAGTAAGGAGCTTTGCAGCAAAAGTACTCTTGTCTGCATAGTATGCATTAACATTTATGGAGAAAACGAGTGTTTGGAAATAACTACTGTGGTTGTCAACGCCTTATTGTTCTGCCGTTTTGCCTGTCAATCTGCTTTAGTTTCAATCCAGCTTGTCGTAATTAGTCTGCAGCAGCTTCCCAGCAAAACACTTGTATTTGGTTCTTTAACAATTAGAGGATATGTAGGATTGGTTCGGTCTAGACTTTTATTATCATGTGCACAAGAGAAGTAAATCAAAAGCTTGTTGGGAGATGACAACTGTAGTGTAATTACAAAACCAATCTCACTGGCTGAGTCCATGAAGATGCGCTCCGCAACGGACAGACAAAAGCATTGATCTTCCTAATTACTGGCTAATATGACACATTCAAATAATCTGCTGTAGATTGATAATCTGTAGAGTTTACAAGTCCTAGTAATTACTTTTGGCTTCACAGCAAAAGCAACATAGGCATTCGTTTTGCATATATTAAACACTATATTTATAACAATCAACCAGGAAGTAACTTCACTACGCTACAAACCTTTAACAGATTTACTTCACCAGGTTTTCCTGCTTAGTATGTGATGCCACCTTGTTTCATTGTACTTACTGAGAGTTCGAAATTGAAAGGCAAAGTTTGAATGATAATCGCTTCCTCCTTCCCACTCATTGAAGTATGATGAAATTGAGTTCAGATGAATTTTATACTGACAGATTACTCAGCACACTGATTTGGTCTTTTTAAACCGTACGTACCACAGAGAGTTAGTGTGGGTTTTACATTTGAACTCTTGCAGTTCACGTAAGACCAAATACGGTGTATCAAAAATAATTCCTTTTGATAAATTTTATCTGAAATTCACATCTCAGATTATAAATTAATCACCAAAAATGTCATAAAACTTGTAAAGTCCTAGTTCTAAAAACAGTTACTACTCACCCACAGAACAGTATTATATTAATGTCAATATTGTACGTTCCCACACTAAAGGCCACAGGGAATATTATTCCACTATCTTATAGCATTTGCACTCCAAAATTACGTAAGCCTTTCTCAAATGAATGTGACAGAGATGAAGGAAATCCGAATACGAATTAGTCTGCAAAAACTGTAGCTTATTAAAAATGTCTCAACTTTTGTTACAAAGGAAGACATAGACTCCATTTTTGTCAAGATAATAAAGACTCATTATATTTAGTCTTGTAAAAGTTTAGAAAGTCTAGAAACTGTTCCGTTATGAAGCCAGAAGACGTAATTGGCACGTTCGCTTCTGGCATTCTATTCCATTTTGACAGATGAACTTCCTTTAGCCTGGTAATCAAATTCTCTTCATGACAGTCGCTGTCTAACAGACAATTTAGGTTAATCTTACATCTGATTTGACTTGATGTACCTCGGCTTTATCGTTCATCTGACATTATATTTTAGGCAACTGAAAGTACAAATATCATTGGGTAAAAGCGTAGCATACCTGTCTTCGGGTAATGAATAGAAAACACTTTCTGATACATAAATTCTAGCTCTGGGAATACGAGGTTAAAAACACAGTGAATGTAGAAATGGGAGAAAGTGCATTAGTCTTTTCAATTTGCAGGCCTAATAGGACATTTAGCAGAATCGGAGAAGAATACGAAAGCTGTGTGCTCATAGGAACGACTGTTAGTCAACGATTTGTTCAATTTGTCAGCAGGAATAGCTTGCAAACTGCATCAACCTTTTAAATCATGTGAGACATAAATCACATTTTGACTGCATTGCACTTATTCCGTGATGCAACCCAGAATCAGGACATTAACTTTGAATCGTACGTTCGTTCTTAATCTGTAGGATTGAAATTGAAGCAGCTAGACCACTGACAGCAAAGGTAGTCTTGTTAATGTACAAAGTGTCGATGAAAATGAATGTCACAAAAATTAATACAACTGATACCCTACCTCTGGCCTACTAGACTTTCAAAACTAACTTCAGAAGACTTGCAGCCCTTGTAGCAAAACATATGATTGATTCTAAAAATGTTTAAGCACATTGTGAGTACATCTACATTCCACGTCCGTGGAAAATTTTTACAGATGAAAAAAACAGATGTCAGCGGATCAGATGTCAAAATAAATCAAGTCAATCGCCTTTGTCGATGTCAGGATTACGTTTTGTTCGTGTTTGATTTTGTTGATTAAATTGGGGTATAACACACCCAAGGTACGCGTGGTTTTATATGGTCCAAAATTGTTGTGGGTTGTGGTCGTTATTGCCAGTAATCCGTCAGAAGGTGTGCATCATGGAGTATTGGAACTCTTTAATTTGTTGATGGGAAAAATGTTCAGTTTTTGTAAAAGTTTGTTTTTAAACCATCATACGTAACATATACCATTATACCAAATAAACTAGACTCTATTCATCAATAAGGCTCAGCTGTGAGTGGCAGTTATATCAGTAATACATTTAGCTCATTAGTACCATGATGACATGCAAAGAGCAAACGGAGGTTCCCACACAAACCGATGGTATATTTAATATAAGAGATCAAGTTGCAACGGTGGGTATCATATTCTTAATTATCAGTACCATCAACTCTTCATACACATCTATCACATGTGAATTTATAACACAACGTAGTTCAGCATCTGTAAATGCTTAGAGATGGGGCAGTACATACTATGACATTCTGAGGTGACCAGAAGCAAGTTACGGGCATCCAAGCCCTCCTGGAATGACACTGGTACCAATAAGATGTGAACAAAACAAGTTAACCAATTAAAGACCATTATGGTTTGATAAACTTTATTGAAATAGATGCCAAAACTGTACAAACTAAGAAACTTCAAAGTTTTAACTCCTAATTTTGCCCAACCCACAGGAATCCAATAAACTACAAAAATACCAGAAAAGGGAAACAGTTAAAAGACTGATATCTACACATACTCACACAAATGCCTTATACATACAAACCATCTTTTAAGCAAGATTCAGTCATTCATGTCACCAGAATGACAGGAATGACCAAATTCTGCATATTACTACATAGATTAACTGATCTAAATATATGAGCAAGCAATTAAAAGACAAAACTAAGAGACAGAAGTGCCTACCTCCCCAGAGACCAGTTTCCATCTGTCTCATGTAGATGGAGTCCCTGGGGTAAACCAATCAAGGAGACCTCAGGACATGACTAAAATAACAATTAAAGACAGGTATTACATATGAGCAATGATATTCTAAACTAAGAGACAACTGACAGATAGACCAGATTAATAAAAAGTCCAATAATTACAAACTTTAGCAAAAATGACAGAAATCACAATGAAAAGCCTGCAAATTTGTTATTGAACTAGATTTAGATGTAATTTAAGTGAAATATTAATAATACCTGAGATTTTAAGACTTTTGCCTTAGAATTTAGTTTTTAGTGCAACATGTTCAGTGATGACTATTGGACTGACTATTGATTAACTGAGCAATGGGTGATACCATTGCAAAAGACTGAAATCTCTGGGGAGAGACAGGTTAACAGAGATGCCCAAAACTTAAAGACAAACCATCCAGGGGTCTCCTGGGCAAAAGACAGAAAGCTTTATGACAAGAAAAGAGGGGTACCAACATTAACTGTGGCCAAAGAGGAATATTCCAATTAAAATCAATGGGAAACATCCTGTTCAAGTGCCACATCAGTTGGACCTTGTCATCCCCCTGCCACAAGCTTCTTTAGACTTGCTCAGAATGCAACAGGGTTGAGAGTCTTTTAGACTTGAGGAAATAGGGTGAAATATGTAAAAACATAATGGTCTCCTCTCACTGTTACACAATGACCCATCTGAAACATTTACATATCATTATAAGCTGATCTATTTTGATACCAAAAATGCATTAAAGTCTATGATGAGCCACTTCACAGGTCATATTCAGATGTGCATGTGGACCAAGGTGCCAGACAATTTCTTCTTCCCTCATGACCAATGGTAGGATATCAATAGGAAAAATGGTGCCTTGAGTTTTTTCACTATTTCAAGTTTAATGCAAATCTATCAGCTAATCAGCTGAAAGCAGTATAATTTATAGTTGTGTATTTGGCCAATGATTCAATATTCTACTTTCTTCCACTTGTTTGCTTATCCATAGTCCATATTAGACCACTAGTCAGCATGCATCTGGAAGCAAGAGGAATATTGAGTCACTGGCCAAATACCCAACTATAAATTATACTGCTTTCAGTTGAAAAGATATGTCAATTTTTTTTTATTACAAAATATTAGCTGAAAGATTTGTATTAAACTTGAAATAGTGAAAAAACTCAAGGTGCCATTTTTCCTATTGATATTCTGTAAATGGTCATCAGGTCATACAAATTCTGCCAGGCACTTGGGTCCGCATACCATACTGAATACTACCCGTGCACTTGCCACGTGCAAAAAAAATCCCGCTGTGAAAGCAAACTCAACGCATAGAATTATGTCTGAACCACTACTAGCTTTTCCTATCAATTGCCTCCTTTCATAGAAAGTGCCTCGACAGGGTAAACAGATAGGTTGGGCCAAATAAAAATAGTTTATTGAGGACACACCTTTATATATCTATTTATACATTTTCGAACTAAACAATTTATCACTGTGAATGCATTAACATCCGTCGGGAACGATTTCATCATGACAAACAAAATCTCATGATATGAATCTTTCCATGTTGAAAAGATATCGCTGATGCTATAACAAAGTTGGCTTTCTGTAACCCATTGACACGGTCATTACCACTGATGTCATTACCACTAAACATGCACGATGTCGGAACAATATGGTTGAAAAAAGTGGGTTGTACCGGTACCTTTTTGTAAATTACCTTAATCCCAAGGCAACTGAATGTTGGCCTGGAATACCGTTGGCATTAAAACGAAAATAGGAGAAGCTGCAGCTACTAACCTGACATATTTATTGAATTTTTATTTGCTCGTTAGAGAGTAAAAAGATAAAACGGCGGAGCTGAGAAATTGAGATAGATAATGGAGTGCATTGTCTTCCCCCTAGTTGGCTGCCAAAATACATATTGACAATGTTTTGCACAATGTTCCCAAAGTGAAACCAAGCCGTCCGCCTTGATTGGACATTCCAGAAAATAAGTACCTCTGCAAAGTGCAGTGGATCTACTTTTTGCCGTGTTCAACTTGATGATCAAAGGTTAGAATGTTTATTTGAAGATGCGGTTCAGTGAAAACTTTGCCTAATTCCTGATTAATAAATGAAGTTGGTCTCTTTCCTGTGATGTGCGCCATTTCGTGACTGGAGTAGTTTGCATCTGGTTTTCGAAAGCTGTTGCATTGGTCGCGTGAGAAGCCTGAATGGCGACGGTAAATGAAAGAGATAAAATTTGTCTCGGGTTTCTCGACTTCTTTTCTAGACGCGCAAGAAATGTTCACAAAAGACAAAAGTACAGCTTTATTACCTGACAAATAGATTCACCATGGTTTTGTACTTCTTTGAGGTTTTTAAAAAGAAGTCCTCTTAGTTGTTAAGATAAAAGGAAAATTCTTAAACGCATCTCTCAATGGCAGCCCCTCCTCCTGGGGAAAACTTTGATAAGAACATGTACAGCATTTCACTGCCTCCAGGAGAGCAACTTCTATATTGAGAGTGATTCAGGTGCCATGAATGAAAGAAAAAACAAAAAAACAAAAGGGCATCTTTCTTTAATTAAACTTGTCGTCTCATGGAGAAATTCTATCGACTATCCAGTTTTTATCTCGTTTTTCAAATTCTTTGCTGCAGTACAATTGTTTCCTTGATTGAATAATCAAGTACTCTTTCGTGAATGAAGACCCAGCACATTTTTAAGGTGAATATTTTGTTTTCATGCTGTTTCAACTCATAGATTTAAATTCCACGTCATTTTCATACGCTCATGATTTCTTATTGTTATTACAATTGCAAGTTACATTATGCTTGAAAACAAAAATGAGGTGAAGTTACCTCTTTTGTGTCTTTCTTGATCATTTTTAAAACTGTCTGGTGGAAGATACATCACTATCAGAAGCACCAGCTGTAAAGTTCTGGTAATTGATATTGATTCCGAAATAGAGGATGATGATAAGCTAAGACAGATCGTGACAAAAATTCATACGTCTCATAACTGATGACTCTCGGACCAAATGAGGGGATGAATCTAGATAGTGACCTTTGTTAGTGTCGGGACCATCTTCTGTATATGTTTACTTTAGTTGATTGGATAGAGTTCTTTCATGCACCGGATTTAGGACCGGAAAGAGCCCTATCCAGGTCTGGGTGCACTGACAATCAGTGGTCAGTGTCACTGAGGCCAAAATATCCATCTGTCAAATAACTGACTGATTTAATGCATTAATATTGATACAGAAGGGAATTTACAACTTGTTTGTGACATTCATCTGTTATATGAACATTATTAAAGACATAAACTCAAGTTTATCACGAAAGATATCAATTCCTTTTCCAATGATTCGTGGCTATTCAGCGGCAGTTTTTGTCCAGAAAAAATTATCACTTGCAAGTTATTCGTGAAACTAGAATTCGAAATAATATCATTTGAAAGCCGTACTAAAACACATTTTTGACGCGTGACATTCGAATGAGCAAATTAGACAATTAAATTAACGTGAGTTCTTTGTCTTCAACACGAAATATGGTCCGATCGTGCTGCGGGCTTTAAAAATGGTTGAACATGTTTTTGAAGCAAGATAAGTCCAGTTTTGACACGCATCACAAAAATAAGTCCTATATACAGAAAGAAAGAGAAGATTACATTACAAGAACAGGTCCATGAGTAGTCATTTATTACGTGTTTTTCGAACGGTATCAAAGACGTACACACAATATTTCATCATAACAAGTCAAGAGTTTGAAACTAAGCAGCTTTCCACGGCAAGTCCTATGAGCAGTAGTCTGTAGCTGCAGTACATAAAGCAGATCCTGTAAAGCTCTGTGCTCATAAACCATAGGCAACTCCGAGACAGTCGAGGTAGTGTGCTGCATATGCAAGTTGGTCGGGCCTGTGCTGTTTTATGGATGGTACTGTAACCTGCATCCAGAGTTATACATCAGGATCAATTCAAAAGGACAACCGTGCCATGGGATCCATAACTGACCAGCGTCGTTCAAAGGGATAAATATTACATTGTTTCAAAATAACACAATATTAATTGCCTTCAACATTGTGCGGAAAACAGATATATTTGGATGTAAACCACAACATTCAGCCTTCCACAATTAACTGCCACGATATTGGATACCTGGTCTTGAGATAATTGGGTTCACATCAATGGACATAAGGAAGGCTTGTCAGAAGACGAAATCTAGTGGTAAGCCAATGAGCTTCATGTTACTTGAATACTACCGTGCAGGGTAAAGAAAACAGCCAAGGAAACTTGCATCATTAACGAGATAGAATTTCCGAGAAAAACATCTTTGTTTTCTTTGTAAAATTCCTTTGTACTTACGCGCCATTGAAATGAAAAATAAACCAAGAATTTTCTCAAAAAGAAGTGACCAAAGAAGAACATAAAGGCATTGCAATTATAAAAGTTCGGCCTTGGGTCGTCGCAACTAATGGTCTATTCTCGGCAGTAATCAGTGTAACTCGTTTAGCTAACTGGAAAAGTTGCCTGTGGGGAACGTCAGAATGAGATGATTTACACGTGCAAGTCGCCAAAATGAAAACCTTCAACTGACCTTAACTCCTTGTACAGATAATAATTTGCAATCATGGGCTTCCAGAAATTATCCAACGTGCAAAAAGATTCCTGGAAAGAAGTATTACAGTATTTTAAGGATACTCATTTCTGCTTCGAGAAAATCAGGTAACTGCAAGTTTTGCCTTAAGTGCAAAGGGTTTCCAAAAATAAAGCTACTTTTTAAGAAAAATTATTTATGGATGCATCTGCTAAATTGATCTGTGGATTCATTTTGAAGCGTTGGAAGATTATTTGCATCAATTTGCTTAGATTCAAGCAAAGAGGTTCCACATTAATTGTTCTTTTTTAAAATTCGATTCTACTAGAACTGACTAAGATCTGTTCTAAAATACAACACTGCAAAAGATTTTGCAAATCAATTCAGAAGCGTGTCGATATTCTTCTTAAGAACACTTTCGAGGGCTAAATTCCTACACATTGAGCAAGTGATAAGCATGATCAAGAACAAAAATCAGCTTGGAGACTAATTTAATTTCAACTTGCAAAAATTGAATCATGTTTGAGTTTTCTGTGTACAAATCGAAGAAAAAAGGTCTGCTTGAATATCGCGTCTCTACATCTGCTGGCTTTCACACAGATATCTTTAAAAATGTTGACGTTTCATTTCAGAAAGTTTCAAAACAACAATACACTCTGCAGAAAATATTTCACTTCTAATCAATTTAATCTAATTCCATGTAATTAGGTTTTGATCAGGTTGCTTCTTTTTACGAAGACAACGTTTGCAAATAATCGAACTTACAGCACTTAGCATTGGATTCCAAGAGAAATAAGGTTTAAGTTACATAGCTCTTTCTACTGTTAAAATTAAAGTTATTAAAATGTTAAGGACTGTAAATTAGTAGCATTGAATTATTAATTTAAAACCAAGGCAGGAATCAATTTAACAGAGAGCAAAAAGGTTGCACTACTTGTTGAACAAACTACAGGTATTGAAAACCCGTACAGTACTGCTGACATTTATAAATGTGCAGAGAGTATTTTATTTCTGATCTATTGATGAAAAAGTAAGCATAAATTTACCATTCAACAAATACACTGAAAATTTCTGAACAATATTTTGTCTTACATTTCCATTTATGGAATATAATGTCTCTTGACAAAAGTAATTAAGCTTCACCTTCTTCTCAAAAGACAAATGACAAGAATTAATGCTCAGAACCTGGAAGTGAAATCATTTTGAACTGTGTTTTGATCTTAATGTTCTTACCTTATCCTTCAAATTCCTCTGCGGACACTAAATATTTTATAACCGTGGATTAAAACAACATTATTCCACATAGCCGCGCTGAATCCAAATCAATTCTACATGAATTGATACAATTACTGGACCACACAATGTCCTCACCATACACATTACCACCAACCCTCACCATGAAGTCCTTTAATCGTACAATATCGAATGTAAAATTACTGAAGAGAAGCCAAGAGAATTGCCAACACAATTGCTCTGTTTAAAAGCTGTAATGATCTAATGCAGGAAACTTGGAACTACAAGGGATATATATATGCATACCCATTTGGGAGTCTCTTGTGGAAGAGCCCAGGAGGCTCACCATTACTTTGTTTGAATATAGTGGTTTTAAACCCAAAATAACGGCTGTCACCAAAAAAAGAACAAATCACGCCTGGTTGATAATAAACCTTGTTCATCGTCGAAGGATGACAAATGAAGTTTCAAGAATATTGTTTGGAATGGACCACGGACAAATCTGTTCAAATTCTGACAGTCTTTGTTGAAACTGTTTCCGGGTGGAATGGACCACGGACAAATCTGTTCAAATTCTGACAATCTTTGTTGAAACTGTTTCCATGTTTCAGTTTGTGATGCTCGATAGCTTAACTATTTTTTTTTAAAACGTCATTATTTAAAATTGTTCTCATTTTAGAGTAGCTGAGTCGAAGGATACTGATTATTGAATACATTTTCCAAAAATACTCCAGTAAAGCTAAAGATGAAGATAATTGTGGACACTGCGAATCTTTTTGCCGTTGATTTGGTTCTCTGCGTGCTTTACTTGGCAGTTAACTGTGAAGAGGCAACTGTTTCAAACAAACGACTACCGGGTAAGCTCATACATTTGATTTTGCAATAAATTTGGTAATGTAAATGTTTCTAATTTGAAAATAATATTCCCCAATGACCAACAATTTTGAGGAATCTGGACTTCCGAGTGTCCATTCAGCCACATAACCTTCACTGTCAGATTTGTCGCAAATAGCCATTAGTGTTGTCTAATGGAGCTTGTCCTTCAGTTAGACAAGAGAAAGGCAGTTTAATCTTATGAATGGAACGCCAAAGTTGACGTAACGTTTGAAAAAGCGTTCCGATCCTTGTTTTTTGGACAGTTGTCTCCTTGGAGCAAGGCTGTTCATTGTTGAGAGTTCACCTGGTGTTGGAGACAGTGGAGCTGAACTCAAACAAAATAATTTCCAGCCTCCGAAAAACAAAAGCTTCAGTAGTTTAATTTTTAGGACAAAAAGATTCGTATTATCTAAAGATGTAGAAGAAGGATATTTTCCACAAGTCGGATCACCTAATATTGAACGTTACCTTTTACTTCGTATGAGCTGGGTGAGGACATGAGTAACACAAGGCCAGTTTAAATCAAAAAACCTTGTTCAGCCGCACAAGCGATCGATTTAACGTCATTGCAAATTTTCTCGGGGAAAATTAGACTTGAGTCAACATGGACTCTGAGAGAGCAATCATTACAGGTAATTGTAGTGTTTTCCTGCTGAAAAGTGTGTTTAATGACACACTCAATCTTTCACAATATGACATCTTGACATGAAGGCTACATTTATTTTGCTCTTGTAATGTGACAACAAAGAGTTGGTAACATTTACTCCATAATCTGGAGGAGATAAAAGAAGGATGCTGCCTATTGTGGCTTTAGATGTCAATGAATACTGTCTCTTTGCCGCCTTTTCAGATCAGTTAACCAATATGCAGGCGGTAAATCTAGGGGTGGGGTATTTGCTTTTCATCAGACAAACAAAGATCAAGGTGAAACAAGTCCATAAGGCTTTTAAAAGACGAGAAAGTAACAAACTTTTCTCTCAGAAAACTAAAATCTCGGTTATCAAGAAACTCCGCCTTATTTCACTTTTTCCAAGTCCAGGTAATTACAAAAGGAGATAAGTGCTTGAAAGTATCTATTCAGCTGAGCATCAAGTATACTATTTTAAACGAACCAGTACAAGTACACATTTTTGTAGTCCACTGAAATTTTTCAAAGTGAAACCAAGAAAATCATGAGAGGACTTTGGAAAAAAAACTTTCAGTTCCACCTGATTGAAACTCAATTCCAGGTAAATACTGGACTTCCATCTGTTTTTCATGCCTGAATCTTTACTGACAGGTTCCTAGAAAACATGTCCACAAAGTCTAATCATTCTGATGTGTTGTGATATTGTCTCTTGCAATACACTGGATTAAAGACTAATCATTACTAGTTATTTCTATCAATTGCCTCTTTTTAGTGGACAAATATAGACAGTGCTTCTGTGCGGTAAACAGATAGATTGGATGTAATAGAAATGCTTTCCATATTTCACACCCTTTTTGGCAGACCATATAGATAAAACCATAAGAGAACATTAGCAACATATGACACTCATTTGTTTACATAATTGCCTTGGTTACGCGACCTCACTTCATCTAGTTGAGTTTGTAAAAAACAACATTTAGAACAAAGCCATTCGTGCATACTTTGAGTTTGGCCAAAATAAAGAAGTATTGATCCTTGGGTGTACTAATGATCTAATGATAACCCTTATCTTAAAATTATTATGTCCGATACATATCAATCTCTTTCTGTTTGACATGAAAACACGAAAGTTACATTATGTGTTCACGAAGAAAAACTGTAATAAGGAGATAATGATGGTAACACATTCCCATGGAATGCAAAAATGTCATTATTCACACCACTTATGTACAATTTTACAATGAAATGCGTCAACACGCATAAATTTTTCTGGGGGAAATTAGTTTTGTCATGATTTCCTGCAAACATCAATATGACTCGCATGTCTATTGTAAAAGTGACATTAAAGGTGTCCCTATCGTTGGTTATTTACAAGACTACATAATACGTTTTCATTATTAAATTGATGTATTACACCATTATAAGACTAATCAACCCGTTTATCCTTTAATGATATCCTACAAAACAAATTAATCATTCTTAAGCCAAGCTTAATTGGATACAATACAACAATATTTTTAAGTGTCGACATCAAAGGTTTTCTGCTTCGTGCCTTTGAACCTTTTTTATTATCTTTAACCCACAGGTAGTGAGCTTTGTCAATCTGAGTACTTTACGCCAAGTTGTGAGGAGAACGAAGTTATTGTTATGCAGAAAGCTCTGTATGGCAGGATGAGTATCAATAGGTAAAATGGATTGTTCCTAGCTGCAGTGTATTTGAGACATAAAAGCATGAAGCACCGGAGGCCTGTTCCATCAGATACACAAAACGTTATCATGTCTGACGGAGTACAATTAAAGTTTATTCAAATCATTGTTTGTCATTTAACAATGTAGTCGAAATTAGGTACCACCACCAAGTTTTGTTCTATGAATTGCACAGATGCGTGAAGGAAAACTTTGGTTATGTCGGATGTTCCAGAGATGTACTAGAGCATCTGGATGCATTGTGTAGTGGTCGGAAATCATGTAAAGTACGAGTTCTGGATGAAACATTCAGTGGAATCAAACCTTGTCATGACGATCTCAAATCATATCTACAAGCCCAGTACTCGTGTAGGAAAGGTAAGGCTCATTGAAAACAGTTTTTTTCTCACTATATAATAATTAAAGACTTTTGGTACAACAAACAACGCAGGCATGGAAATGTCGTTTCACCACAATCGGCTTGTAGATAACCAAGCGAGAAATTGATACTTGATGACGAAAATAAAAGTTCATGGCTCCGTAGGAGGAGGAAACCAGCCAGACTTCATCATAGGTGAAATAAAAAGAGCTGCAGCAAATCTAAAATAAATGTCGCCTTGGTTGTAATAAATATCCACAGCAAACATAAAGCTGTCAGTTGAAATTTCACAGATAGCTCCCGGTGATTTTCCCCCTGTTATCAGTTTCTTAAGTTTTTCTTCAGCTGTATCATCCAATTACGGACTTACGAAATTTGCGGTTTATCTTGATTTTGCTGTGACGTAAATTTTATCATTTAAAGCAATTACCACAGATGAAGGAAATGGAACTGAAATGGCAATACATAATGTTAGAGAAATAAAAAATTTTCTTTGACAAGAGAATTGCTTTTCCTAAACACAAATTACAATAATGACAGTTATATTTCTCATGGTAGTGAACTTTCCTTTTTACACTAAGACCTAGACTATTTTTTTCAGAAATAATAAACTGAATTCGTATTTTGTTCTCTCACAGTATTTACAAGAGATAGATCGCAATGCAGATATTACAAGCCACTGGAACTGACAGCGCAAGAAGGATACGTCGGTAGCATAGTGGCTGAGGAAACCGGGTGCGGATCAGCAGGTATCGTGCTTTGAATTCCATTTAGGAATCTACACAGAATCTATCATTTTGGTTTTGCGTACAGACATGTTTTCAGCATGTGAGTCCCCAATCGTGCATGATAAATGTATTGATACTAATTCGATTTTAATGGAGATTTATTAAGACGTTTAGGGATTCGTGCTCTCTGACTGTCAGGTTCAAAGCTTAGTCGACCAAAAGCTCAACTGTTCAAATGTACGAAATAATTTCGGTAAATCGGAGAGTTTTTAGTGCAACTGTATGTATTCACTGACATTGCTTGATTGATTCGAGTTTTTCACAAACACACAGAATTGCAATAATGGCAATATTGTCATCAGAGGCTTTATTATGTGAAAGAAAAAATCCAACAATAAAATGGTACCCTAATGAATATTGAACCTGAGACCTCAGCCATTCAGGTCTGATGCTCTCCCCTCTGAGCTGTTGCTACTTGGCTATTCTTATATAAATTATTTTTTGTTCCTGCACAAGTTCAACCTTGGACTTAGATCATTTAGCTAGAACCAATAGAACATGACCATATAGAGATCTTAAATCTCCCAAGTAACACATGCCTCAATAGTTCAGGGAGGAGAGCCTCAGATCCAAATGACTGAGGCCCACGATCAATGCTCACTGGGGTAACATTTTGTTGCTGGTTTTTTTTTGTTTTTACGTAGTGAAACCTACCATGCCTCTATTGCCAATTTCAGCTATTTTGTAAAATACTCGATTGATTGTTTGAATGATTGACAGTTTATTCTTGAAGTGCATGGTTACATTTTCGAAATTCCAAAATGGTGACATTGAGATTGATTTATTTTTAAAAGAAAAGTAGAAACGTCTGTAACCTTACCGTTGTTTCTCTGACAGGGGTGAGTACCGTGATAAAGTCTTTTCTATGTTTCAGATGCTCCCTGGATTATCAGAATGGAAGAAGGGCAGAAAATTAGCGTCACGCTGTACGACTTTGCCTTGAAATTGATCAACAGTTCTGGAGCGGATGTTGTGAGCGGGACTCCGAACTCAAAAATCTGTCGTGTTTACGCGACGATACGAGAAGCGACGAACACCCGGAGTATAACCGTGTGCGGCGGAAACAGTCGAGTGAGGCACGTCTACACGTCCGTCACCCATCAAATTGAGCTGAGAATTCTGAACAGCAAAACTCCGCATGATCCATTGTATTTCCTTTTTAAGTACGAAGGTACGTATCCAAAACAAAAAACTCTGTCAAATTACAAGAAAGTCCTCCTGCGTGAGCGCAAGAGGCATACCGCCCGCCGCGTAGCAAGTGCTCACTCTGCTATTCTATCGGGGGGTACCTCATTCCCCCCTTCCTGGGACTGGGGTACCCTCATTGAGATTGGGTACCCCCCGAGGGAAAGAACATGAGACTGGGATACCCTCCCCCTGAACGGACACACACCTGTGAAAACATAAGCTCCCGTCGTACTACGTACGTGGGCGGTAATAACATTGTCAAAATGAGTTCTTAGATACAAAATAGCTGTTCCGGGGATTTTATCGACTATCAAGAGAGTGTCTTTTACACTAATATTTTTGAGTATCTGCTAAATTTCTATTGCCATACACATGTATATCTAAATTTATCATGATTTCACAAAGAGCGATGAAAGAAGCACAATGAAATATAATGCAAGAATAAATTCAGTTCTGTTTTCTTGGATTTCTTTTAACACCTTCAGGTAATCTTCTAAACGAAATTCATGGGCATAAAATCACAGAGCAAAGGATGTAACTCCTTGACCAAATTCAATACATAGAATTGTGTCTAGCTGCTTATGTTGGAACAGTATTAACCTCATGTACCATATTTAGACCATCTTTGAAGACGTCGCTTTACTTTGATGATATGTGAAAATACCTTTGAGTTGTCAGAAGTGTCCTTGGCATTGAGAACATCAACTGATTCGGCTTTGCAATAAAATTTGTAGCTGTAGGTTGTCCATCAATTCCACCTCCTGTTAATGGCTGGGTTAGGCAAACTGGTCACAATGCGTACATAGGCTGTGATAACCTGCCTACAACCTGGAGGCTGTATTGTAATGGCACATCGTGGGTTGGAGAGAGAGGAAACTGTACTGTCACAGGTAACTTCCAAACGTATACATTAAAAACCGTGTTCTTGAGGAAGCAACTCATGTTAAATTCTGCAATGACGTAGAAAAACTCGAGCTGAAAACGGAAATTAGTCCTAAGGAAATGATATTAACTCTTCTTGGAGCAGAGCTCCACACAAATTCTGTTCCCAGAACAGAAAGTAAAAGATCATAATATTCCTTATTTTGAGCATTTCCTAAAAATTTCAAAGGAACCACATGATACTGTATTCTATTGTTTTTGACGCACCATTCATCAGACATTACAAGTAGAAAGAGAGGAAATCGAATTGCTTCAAAGAATTACAATTCTGATCTGCTCTTTTACCCGTACCAGTATCACAGCACATTTTGAAGTTCTTACGTCAAAAGCGTTCTCCTTAAGTTACTGTGTATTTTACACCGCATGTTGTCTGAAGTTTCATCAACTTTGAAATAAAGCCATGATGATTTCAAACATTTCCAGGTTTTTTGTTTGCAAGCAGACTAAACATCTTTCAAGGTAGTCAGACGAATCTGACACCCACGGTTTTACTGGAGATTCATTTACTTTGTAAAATTTAAGTCTGCTTCCTAAGCTTGACCTCTGTGGAATTCTCTTTTCTACTATATGGCGTATTTTAAAACAGTGTCTAGCTAAGTAATATTAAAGCATTATTTAGCCTTCCCTAACTTTTTGTAGAAAAGACGCCAGACGCACAGACAGACAAAAAGGTGGATTTCGGCATTGCCTCGTTATCAATGGGTTTGTAGTTTTTTTCGTAAACTCCTTTTATTGATCTTTTCGTCATCACTCACAATACCAATGTTGCATTGTCTTCTTTTCAGATTTGTCAATAATTCTAGTCATTACAATGGCACTTGCCATTGGACTTTTAATTTTATTAGCCGGACTTTACTGCATGCGAAGGTGAGTAAATCTAATGAACCCCGGCCAATGATGTTAAGTATATTCTTTCAACACAGTCGCCTGCATTGTTAGTATAAATATCAGCACCTCCATTTGTAGACAATTCTCCTCGGAACCAAGTGATCCACCATCGCCAAACCATTACAAAGCCACTCCAATGAATACCACCACCAGAGTGTACTATCCAGATTTGCAGAAATCATCCAGACCAGATCTAACATCAGTGCCATTAGCACCATGTAGAGAATGCAGTTTTAAGGAGAATGAATACGCCAGTATGAGACTACTAAGTTTATATGACCAGGAGAATCACTCCAATTCAAACAAAGACTCAACTTCATCTTCAAGGTGCGCAACCCACGAAGGCCAAGGCAATACATTCGGTGGTGCTGCAGTGCTGGGACAATACAAACCTACAGAGCAATGTGCATCCTGTTCCATAGCTGATAGTGGCATATCTTCTGAATGTTGTTGCCATCAATACTTTGATTTTGATCCAGAATCAGTCACTGCTCAAACACTTAAGAAAAATACTGCCAATCAGCCTGTTGTCGGACAATCAACATTTAAGAGCCCTGCACAGAAACTAAGCGAAAGAAAGCAAAGTGACCATGGAGCCAAAACCGCTGTGGATGACAACAGTTTAACCTCGAAATCATTAGAATCTGTAACTGGTGCAGGCCCTTTGAAGTTGCATAACACTCAGTGTTCTTAAAGCAATCACAGACCTTAAAGTAGACTACTCCATATGTGAGTAGTTATTATTACAGAATAAACACAGAAAATATTAAGAGACAATCAACGTAAGCAGAAGGGTTTAATAATCTTGTGGTGGACAAAATTCTGACGCAAAGACTGAGCAGGTGACAAGATGTTGACACCATTATCATGCTAATTCCCCCACCATGAAGTGTATAGTTTTAAAGACCAGATGTTTTGTACACTATGAAATAAAATATGTTTAAAATGCAAAATAAAATTTTCGCATCTTCTTTTCCTCTGCCGAATGTCTCCTGAATCACTATTACTGAAACTGAGATTTTGGTGTAGACGTGTGGCATTCAATTCACCAAGGTTACCTTTCAACTATTGTGATTATGGGAATGGAACACGCGTTTTGACAGCAGGATTCTAATGAAAAATGTCAAAGTTTCCTTTCTTTACTTGACAGTGGGTTAAGGCATATGCAAATGACAAGACACATCTAATGAAAATTCCTACAACCATTTTAACATCTTTTAACACATTTCTTGCCTTTCTTTGCGATAAAATACCTAATTTAAGTTCATAACATAAACAGCTCACAAACCAGCAGGTAGTGCAAGGACAGCTCCCAATAATTGAGCTCTTTCGTGACCAATTTCGCAGAGATTTACCTCCGTGATGAACTACGTGTGGATTTTCTATCATGTAATGATGATTGAGTAGTTCATACTGCGAATAGACACATGTGTGTTGTGTCACTTCAATCAACTACAACAATGCAGAATGTAAAGTCACCAGCCGCATCTACCGCGGTCTTCAGAGAAAAGACTGAATAGACCAATGTATTAGAAAGGAATGGCAACTTAATAAGCTTCTGCAGTCAGTATTACGCAGTGAATCATAAATGAAGCTGAACGAAACTGAATTCTCAGCCGAGTATCAATGCAATACAATACAATTTTTTAACACGAGAATTAGCTTGGTTGTTTGAGAGATAAAATTATTTTACGCTAAAAGATTCATTGCTTTTAACTCAAATTTTGTTGATTATGTTTATGAAAAAAGAAGAAAGGTAGGGTTATTTTGTATTCGACGTGATTTAAATTCAGAAAGAAAAAAAACAGTGCTGGCTATTTATCGCTATATTGCTGCCTATTTCAGTGTAGAACAATTTGCAGGATGCAGAACATAATTTGCACTGTAAAATCTTCGAGGCAATGGAGCTGAAAGGTAATCAAAGTACCTCGGAAGAATAGAAATCACTTGACTGAACAAAATCTTTTGATTTCTAGAAACTTTCTCCTGCCAGAAAACATTGCATTTAAGTTGTAGTTTTACCCTTGTGTGATGTGCTAAATATGTGCTAAATGAATTGTTATGTTACGGTGCACTTGCTGCGAAATCTATTACCAAAAATCATTATTTATTCATGCTTTTCACTCAGATCCTGGAAATGAGACAGTAAGGTTGATCAGTCACAGCGCAGAAAGAATACTTTTTTAGTTTCAGATCAATTAGATTTGGTTGTGTTGTTCTGCATTTTTAGAATTCAACATAAAAACCTAAAATAATTCCCTTGCGTATTAGCTCTATCATAAATCCAGGAAATGAAAAATAAAATGAAACCGACTGAAATTGTATGAAAATGTAAATCATTTGAAGTGTAAACTTGCAAGAGCATCAGTTGGCTATTTCTGTTGAATCTTTTCTTTTTACTAGTGAATGGACATGGATAGTTCACAGAATACTTGAAATTTTTTAGAAACGAAACCAACATTAACCATGTGTCGTGAAGTATTGTGTGTCGTAGTAAATAACAACCAGTGCTTAATATTACTGTGAAATATTTTGAACTTTTGGGGAGTTAAATCCGTAAATGTGTTTCCCAGGAATGTCATTTCCTTTGAGAAATTGTATCTGACACTTTCCATATAAATTTACTCCTGTTTCATTTTAAATAGAGTAAAATACTCTTTGAACAAAGGTAAAACAATGAATAATTGGAAATGTAATTCCAAATTCAATAAATCCACTTTGATTAATCGATACGTCCTCAAGTTCTACTGTTTCATTTTCTTACAAAAGTCCTTAAGAAGGATTTTAATTTAATTCCTCGCAGCGATTAGCGAAATTTAAGAATGTAATGAGAAAAAGAAAATTAATTAGTCTTGATAAAAACATCTTTAAAATGTTAAAATTTTAAACAGGCAGTAAATCTGCGAATGAAGCAGCACTTGATGGATTAGATCTACTTACGGTTTTGCATCAAATGAAAAAAAATGTTGCTGTTCAGTGTTTGTCCTCTGCCCTTTGTGACCAATTTGCCAATTTTCTACGACGATAACATTTGTTTCACTGATTTCAGCTTATTATTAAAACGGTATATCAAGAAAAGAACAACTGATCTTCATTGCAGCTTAAGCATTTTTAAATCCTTCGATTCATTTCAGAATAGCTCTCCTTTTATAAAAAATGCCATTGTGTTTAAAAAGTATTACAGCAATAAAAAGTACTGATCAATAAAACGTAAAAAAGAAAAGGTTGAGCTTTTATTGTTCTCTCTGTGCACAAATATTACAGTGGAATAAGTGATTTTAAGCTATCTTTCAAAAATAAATTCTAAAATGAATGAAGTGACATTATTTAAGTTTTTTAAAAGCACTTAAGGAAGAATTATTTGTTGTGAACTTGCGTATCCAGGCGCACTCAAGAAATAGACAACCATATAATATACCTTTATCGTCAATCTTGAGTCCACGGAAGGGTTTGAAAATGCTGTCAAGCTGAAGTAATCAACAAACAAAATCTTAGTCTTATGGTTCAACATTATTGGAAGAAACACTTTCAGATGCCATTCTGCATGACGAATTTTAATAATACCGTTGGTTTGAGTTTGTAGTCTCTCAAGAAGTAGATCTAAACGTTATTTGAAAAAAAATTGGTGTCGAAATGGTATTAGAGTACACACTAAAAATTACCACAGAAAAGTTTTCATACCAAATTATTACAAACTCATCTTTGTGTCAGTAGTTAATGAACAGATTCCACTACTATTTGTTCTGACAATTAAATTTTAAATGCGCTTTGAAGAGGTAGGCGAGATACTGACACACCCATTACAATGAAAATTGTCTCCTATTATCTGCAGCGACAATAGTACAAAACAATTAATATTTCATGGATATAAATGCAAAATGCATTGTTTCCGTTCTTTCAATAATACGAATATTAAACTGGTGATCATGAATGAATCGTAAGTATTTCAAGTCCTTGTTCGATTTTCATCTGCGTATATTATTTTTAATTGTTGGCTCATTTAGAGTCAGCTTAGAGATTGATTCTGGGGGTCGATGGCATTTGAGGAATACACCTGGACATTTTTGGAAATTTGTTTAAATATTTTTGGACTTAGTTGCAATTCATTGTATCTAAAACCAACATCTCGCTATCTTGTTGTGCCAAATTTACCAACTGCTGTATTTTCTTCTTGCTTATAACTCGTGGATCTTTAGCATTACTAGAAATAGTGGTAAGGTAAAATGTAAACAAAGGAGCATCATTCGAGTTTTCCCTAAATAGAGTAGAACTTTCACTGAATTCAGCGAATTCAGGGAATCTGAAAAATCACTGAAGCATGAATTAGGATTAATTTAACTGTCTTCTCTGTTAGCTGTGTCTCGTGGCAGACTGGTAGAGTCTCTGTCTCTCACACAGGAGATAGTGGGTTCTGTCTCTCACACAGGAGATAGTGGGTTCGAGTACAGTAATGGGTTTGGGCAATACTTTTTTTTAAAAGTATTATTTTGTCACTGAATTCAGCGAATTCAGTGAAAGCATTTAGGGAAAACTCGAATGCGTCAGTAAAGAGACGACGGTGTTGGGTGTGATTTTACCGTTCTGCTAGTTTTGTTGTTTGGTGTTCCCATGGTCCAGATTCAATGAACCGTGAATACGACAAAAGAGATAACGCTAAGTTTAGTGTGCGGGATTTCCATCTTAGTTTCGTATCACTCACCAAGTGTCATTTTGGTGCCAAATATCAGCGACGCCAAACACATTTAACTGGTTAATATAATGAGATTTTTTTTGTTATCCAAAGTATACCCCTTCTGCAAGAAATAATAATTAGGAACTTTGGTCTTTATCCAGCGTCTGACGTTGTTTTGTCTTTCAACGTAAGTGTATGCCAAATCATGTTCTTTTGAAAATGATCACAGTCTACACAATCAATCCACATAAAATTCATATGAGAAATTTTGGTCCACAAGGGGGCAGGAGTAGGATAGTCAAGCCTGTTGAAGATGTTGGGAATTGTCTGTAGCATCTAGACATGCTTAATTCATAAGCTTAATGCTTAATTTTAACTGGTGGTATATTTTTAATATATTTTGAAATTGTCTGAAACACCCAAAATTTTGAAATCCCACTCTGTCACTCTGTCGTAGTCAACCCTCCAAATGTCCTTGTCAACAGAGAAGTAAGGGAGTAGAGGAAAAGGGTCATGTATTTTCTTCAGTTTGCGTTTGGCTGCTCGAGTTTAGAGTTACGGTAGTTCTGTCCAGGCTGTTGTTGTCCCCAGTGTTACACTGCGAGCCGACAGACAGATTCAAGTAGATCTAAATATTCTTTCATTACGCTTGTATAGTGAAAGGGGCGTGGTACTCCCAAACCGCTACTGGTAAAACCGAAAGCCCTGGTTTCTGTCATCCTTCAATTGCTTCTCATTAGCTTATTGGTGTCGCGTTGGGAGTGCAAAATCCAGAATCCGGGACAGAAACTACACATCAGTTTAGAAACTGTGTTATGCAACGTGCACGAGACATAAACAGTGCCAGTGCCAATAGAAAGATATCGAACTTCCGAGCCAAAATTTAGTTCAGGTAAGAGGAAAAGCTGTCGCTCCTGGCATTTTCTTGCAAAATAAACTGAATACAGAATTAGATGAAACCAAAGATCTTAGTTTGTATGAAATGCTTTTTGTTGGAAACTTCTGTTTGTAATTACTCAGACATATCCTATTTTCCGCAAACTTTTTAGAAAACCAATTCAATTTTTTGCACCACACAGCCAAATACATTTCACGTTGTGTTCATTGTTTCCAAATGTTAGGTGATTTCACGATTCTCCTGTGTTAAATCATAACGTTCCTGAGCTTCGCAGAAGTTAAAAGCTTACATCGTTTTGCTGGTGTATTTCTTTCATAATTCAATTAAAATTGTTTGCTAGAAATCATGGGAACATTCATTCCAATAATCACAATCAAGAATCTAACTTATAAATATTTAACTCATTACGTGTGAAAAATGTCGGTAGAGCCTAATTGTCGAAACTATGAACTATGGAGTTCATCAAAAATATTGTTGTTTCAGAAATTAATTTATTAATATGTGTATACTCGACGACTATTTCGAAGCACAAGCAGTAATATGCTTTTTTGACAGTGTGGGGGGGTATGGATAGAATTACATATCAATTGCCAACTGACACATCCATACCATTTAAAGACGTGCCAAGTTGTAGTACGCCACCTTGCACCTCCAACAAAAAGCCAATGATTTGCAATAATCGTGTACCTTGTTGTACCTATATTTTAGTGTAGACTATACAATACGCGGAGGGAATATCGCTGCATTATTCACGTATACTTATCGCCAGAAGTAGTTGATAAAAAGAAGTGTTAAAAAGAATTAGTGCAACTACATATTGTAAAGTAACACACTCACACAGTTTCCTCGACGTCTTTGAGAACGCCACCAACGTTTCTTTGAACTTGTGGTGCCCATTACTTGCAATCGCGGATCCAGCACCGGAAGGTGGGGCGGGGGGGGTGCGAGAATAATTTTCCAAGAAAGCAAGCATATAACAGGCAGGTTCCAGGGCCCACCTAAGCTATTGCATTTTTAGCTGTCAAAATTTTCACTTATACATTTGTGTAGATACATTACAAAAATATTTCTGGACGAAATATTTTTGGTAATGATTTCGAATGAAATGTATCTTTTGTCGAAGGGACAAACCAGAAGTCTTATTTTGAATTAGACTCCATATACATTGCTATTTGGAGGAAATAATGTCTACACAATAACTTGAGCTGAATCTTTAAACTGTTCACATACACTTAATTCTCTTGATTACTTTGTAGTTTGATGCATACTTTTTTCATCCATAATATATTTCATGATATTTCTCCAGACATAATTACAACTACAGACCAATCAATGATTCTGTGTAAAGCATTTTTACTGGCAAATGAATAAATGGATAGAAAGTTTTAATATATAATCTGGATAAGTCTATTGGTAAAGTGTATACCAATAAAGAAAGGCTGGAACATTTTTTCAATAAAAATAATGAAAAATACTTGAACATGGAAGAAATATTCACAAGTTAAGTGAGGGTGAAATTTTTGAGTGACAAAACAGTCAAAAAGGGGGTATGGCCCTCTTGACCACCGTCTGGATCCACTACTGATTTGTCAAATTCAGGTACAACCTTTTGAACACCTACCCCACCTGGAGTTTGATAAAAATTTACCAATAGATATAATCTAGAAACAGATAAGTGTGCCTTCTCGGAATGCTTTCACACCTACACATGTGCAGGCCAGGTATCGTTTTTGAGTTCATACACTAGTAGATCTAATAGGTTTTTTTGGATTTTGCCAGAAAAGATGCACCTTTGATTTTAGTGCCAAGGTATAGTGCACACCACCATGGAAACTAACTTGGCTGGAGAATTAGGAAAAGAAGGAGGCCAGTCCGAATACTTTTGTACAATGTTTGAAAAAGGCATACCTTTGATGTGGGAGTGTCAAATACCTTTCCAGTTAGAGGCTCACATTATGATTTTCAAGTCGAGTCATGCTCAGATTAGAGATTCTGATATTGACCAAAGTCAAGGAGCACCCAATAACACATGAAGTTCAAACATAGTTGAGGGCTATATTACTTTTGAAACACAAAAGGTAAATGCCAGGTCTGTGATTCACAAAATTCCCACAGTTTGAGGGTAACGTCTGTTCTATTTAGAGTTCTCTTAAATTTAGAATATGGTCCTTTCATACATTATTTGAAGTTGAGAAGAAGGTAAATACTGTTTTGGGGCAAGACTGGTCATGACATATTTATTGCTAACATTAGCACTATTTGATCAAGTGAAATGCTTGTAAATATAGATCAATTTTACAAGTTTTTTTTTTACAAGTGACAAAGTTTAGAGTTGCGCTTTTTTTTGCAGGTCTGATCAGAGAATCGCCATCAGGAGGTCTCCGAATTCAGTATTTGAATTTTTTGTCCTTGTTGTTTGTTCCAGTTGAAATTCAACAGGGGCAGAAAAGTAATATCGCAACAAATTATTTTTGTTGATTCCTTATTGTTTCATGTTTCTTGATTTACCTTGAGGCACTCAGGAAAAATTCTAACTACGACCTTTTTCGTACGCAATTTGCGTTTCTTCCAGCGGGACAGAACAGCGAATTAGGCACCAACCGATTAGTCTTTTTCTGCGCTCCAACACTATTCACCAAATCTGCAAAGGTGTGAAACAAGGGATTCAATCTGCTTCTGCAGAATTTACCCCAATTCCAGACAAATGCATCCATGACATAAGTACGTCTTTTTGTTTACACTGAAATTTGTTCAAGTCCAAAAATTAAACTCAATAAGAAGTTGTAAACAACATTCATGCCAATGGGTAAACAAACAAACCCAGACGTGTGTGTGAACTTGGCTTTTTTCCATCATTTGACCTCCATATTGATTTTTGTGTGCAGCTGTGGAAATCATTAAACCTTATCATATAAGTTTATTTACAACTATTAATTCGACTAATAGAGCAATTAGCTACCATTAAACAGGAAGAATCAATATTACGACAATGAGACAAAATCGAAATAGCGTCTCACCGCCTTTGAAGAAAAGTTCACAAGTTTAGTGAGGAGCAAATTAAATTAAATTTATCTACTTTTCTCTAGGTTGAAGTTTTTCCAAAAATGCATTGCGTCTTTGCGTCTGTTGAGAGCTCTATTCTTGTGGGTAAATTTGTTTCGCCGCAAAATGTGAAACAGTAGGGATGAAATCTAGGTGAACGCATAATCATATTTCTTTTACTTAGTAGATCTCTTAGAGATAACTAAGATTTAGATTTATCTAAATTCATCTTTAAATTTGTATCTGATTTTCATAGAAAACCTCAATGGAACACGTACACGTTTTGTAAGTTTCCTTTTTATGGAAACAAGATGATCGCGACAAACCCTTTAAAGTTTTGGTTATCAATTTCTGGAGTTTTAGAGAGAACTTGTTCACAGGCATCTAACCCTCATTATCTCATTTGCTCATTGCCAAGTTATATTTAGCGAAAATTGCTGGGAATGATCCACAGGAAAAGGCATGTACAATGAATGCTCAGTTGTAATGATATCCTGGCAACTTAGACACACACACACACACACACTCACTCTCTCTCTCTCTCTCTCTCTCTCTCTCTCCTCTCTGAAGTCAAGGAAGGCTATGAAAACTTGGTTCTTTTCTGGGAACAAAACCAAATATTATATGCACATGTATCACATCAATACAGAAAAGTCACCGAACACTTGTCTCAAGGTTATTATTGATCTAAATAATACAAACTTATTGATTTCTTTCAATCTTGATTGACTTTGGTGGGGAGGAAAAGTAGTTCCGGAGGTGCTTGTCCTTCGTTGCCATGAACAACTAATCATCCAAAGATTGATAATCCTTTGTTTACAAACAAATCAATGTTTACTGATGTCGCAACTCCACTCCTTTGGTTCAAACAAAACAAGAAAAGGCAGTACTAAATTAATTTTGTAGTGCTGCCTTTGAATTGATGCAACAGCACACTTCGGAAGGAATGAACATTTTCTTCAATCTGCCACAATCTGACGCTTCAACTTCCTAGATAGAAAAATTTGAAAGCTTCCCGCTTGGTTTCCGCAATATTTCCAATCACACTTGAGCCTGCTTATTTTTTTGCTGGGAATCTATTTGCAAGGATTTATCACATTCAGGACAAATTGAGCTGTTATAAAAGGACTCACAAAAGTAGTGACATGATAGAAACATCCGATTATGATGCTTATTAGAGGAACACCAGTATTAATCACAAGTCCTTGTAATTATGCAATGATGGAAATGATTGGCATTTGAAGCCTAAATTATACAATCAAATTACCACTATCACTGAGGCATCAATAGCGATCATTTTGTCATTCTAAACATACTGTATGAATTTTCAAAGACCTACAAAATGTGGCAGAGACTGATGTATTCATATGTGTAGTCCAGGCAGAAAGATTTCTTTTGTAATAAAGCTTCAAAAAATAAAGGAAACATTGGTGACAACCAAAGGAAGTGGATGAATAATCCGCAACATTCCAGAAAACTTGGAAACTTGCCACTGTCAACAAGCTATGAGTAACTCCCACCAAACATCTGTAGCAGATGCGTAGTACTGGTGACGGCAACTTGATTGACCTAATCTACCTACAATGAACATTTCCCGAGGAAACTTATTATCAAGAGATCCTGCTTGTGGTCATTCACCAGTTGGAAAATGGATTCCCTTAAATGTCTAGTGACTCATTTATGACCAAGTACACCAGCTCAATTAGGCAGCTCTGAGTATACTCTTTCAGAAGTATTACTCATAATGCTTAGTAGGCAAAATTATGTGAACATTTTAGTTGCGATGATTCACAGAAGTAAAGATCCATGCTCTGATGTGACTGACAGCTGAAGTGTGTGATTCTGGTTTCTATTCTGGTATCAAGGGGAAAGCAAAAGTGTCATCTGGAATTGTATTCTTGGAAGGAAGTTGAATGGATATACTTGGAAACAAATAAATAAAACTAAATTCATCCTGGTTTTGGTACGGAGTACATTTATTAAATAATTTCCAGAAAATCCATTTGATATCCATCTCCCATTCGAAAACGATGGAGTTTATGTTGTTTTTATAACTTCCATCTTTTGTGGGGTATCACTGTATTATGAGCATTTCGGGGATTTTTGATTGACTGTCGTTAACAGTTCACTTGGTCAACTTTCAACGGAGGGAATCATAAGGTTGGGAAAACGAAACCTCACGTTGTCGAACTTTCCAATGCCTCAGCCTCTGAAACACATTCCAATTCCAGGACGTAACGTAAACGTGATGTGCAAGCTTTGAAGCGAAGTCTATTGTTTAATCAATGACAATCCCTTTAGATGTAGTCCATACTACATACCAAATTTACACTTTCCAAGGGCAGCGGTGGTTAAATCAATAGGGAGTGGGTGGGTTCACATCAAAGGTTTGTTTGTAGAGCGTTGAGCAGGTTTCTATCTGCCTTTGTAAAAATATTGCAGTTCTTTTTTTCGACTCATCTTAATGAGCATTTAAAACATAACGAAAGCACAAAATCGAACTTGAAAATACTTTACCAAAGAGATAGGCTAACACCAAAATTTATTCATTGGCTCGTGATGAGGAGAGAATCTGATGGGATTGTTTAGTCACATGAAATTTTACATTCAATACAAAATGCTATTGGGGATCCAGGGGGGCCCAAACTTGTTAGGTCTGAAAGGTAAAGTCACGCTAACAGAGCAAGCTATCTGTGGCCCGTTGAAGAGATTTGGAAGCTTTGGAGTTTTAATGCTAAAGTATGCATTCCCAACCATTGACATTTAATTGAACATCAAAAAATTAATGAAAACAATAAATATCTGTGCTTTATGACTTTGAGATATCTCTAGATCTATGATTGTACAAGTTTGTCTTTACATCATCTGTACAGCAAAAATTCACATTCTTTTTATTGTGTACCTTTAATTAGTTATGCTGTGTGAAGTGAGGCTAGAACATTTTTTGATCAAACGAAGAAGGATGACTATGTATTAAAGAAAAAAGTGCATCTGGAAAAGTATTGTTGTGGTCCGAAAGACGTTATCCATATAATTTCTTTCGAGCAAATCAGCAAAAGGCCGACATCAAACTCTTTTCATAAACCCAGTATGAAATCAGTGAGGATAGACGTGATTGGCGCATTTGGCGGGCAACGGCGAGAGAATTATATCACATAATCGTTAGCAGTGGCGGATCCAGGATTTTCCAGACGGGGTGCGCCAACCTCCAAGGCGGGGGTGCCAAACTAATATTTGGTCAAAATTTTCCTGAAAACTGCATTAAAATGAAAGAATTTGGACCCAGAGGCGGGGGGGGGGGGAGGGAGCATCCCAGGCGCCCTCCTTAGATCCGCCACTGTTAGGTAAAA
>JBCAUG010650340.1:0-13904 GCA_038406175.1 Haplosyllis leylae | reverse complement strand
AGAATGGGTCTGGAACCCATTCTCTGCATGTGCGTTTGCGTCACCATTGACTCAATGTTAAAGTTGACGTTGACATTGACGCAAACGGGCACGCACACGTTATGTGTAAACAAGCCTTTAAAGACACCGTCAATAATAATGCAAATGACTCCAGGCCCATTATCTCTGCTTTACCATTGACACAATGTTAAAAACGTTGACGCAAAAGTTGGTGTAAAAGAAGAGAAACGTATCCATAATACACTGCACGCTTTGCTCGGAAAGAATTCCCAAACCATTACCGACGAAGGACATGGTCTTCGTAAATCGAATAGATCCCCACCACCACCAACAGACACAGGGTATTTGGGTTTTAAGGGCTGTTTACACGTAACGACACCGTCGCCGTCACCGTCAAAAGTTTACCATTGTGCCAATGGTGAGGGACCGTTTCACGGGCAAAATGAGTTCCAGACCCATTTTGCCCGTCAGACAGCCCGTCACAATTGGCACAATTATAAAACTTGACGGTGACGGGCACGGTGACGGTGTCGTTACGTGTAAACAGGCCTTGAGGCAGATTTGGACTCAGCATCAAAAGTTGGAATGCGCGGGGACCACCTTGTGTCTCAGGCAAGGGGCACCTCTTTTTTTTTCTACGGATTGGTATAAGTGATTTCTTGTCATCGCAGTTGTATTGCAATGGCATCAGATGTATTAGTTATGGTTTACTTGGCCAGGTGTGATAAATCTCAGGTCCATCTAAATGAAAAAAAGGACGCAGATTTAGACCAATATCTCACGGGCCTCATAAAATAAAAGCAAGACTAGATCTAGGGCTCGGTTCGTGTATTGATCTCTCAAGACTATTTATTGTTCTCAGAATATTTTTATCCTGCTTAAAAAGCCATCTTGGTTTTCATTCGGTCTAAATCTCTAGACAGTTCTGCAGCTGACTTGGGAAAATTCTTGAAATGACTGTCTTGAGATTTTAAGTTTTGTGATTGGTCAAAAGGCTTCAAGAAGTAGGTCAAAAAGGTCAAGTACAAAAACTGCTCTGATGTACTTGACTTAACGAAGTCCTAAAGATGAACTTTAAAGATTATAGTCTGAAGTATCAATACGAAAACCGAGCTTAGATTCTAGCGGACTTTGTGACAGAATGGCCCATTACAAAAATGTTGTCGAAGAGGATTGACAGTTTGGCGAGAGGTAGAGCCACCAGTTACAGAAAGAAGTTTATCTAAATTTTAATAGGCGTCCAAATTCCAGAGATCCAGATCTAGATTTAGATCTACAGGGCAAAATAGGAAGGACTTTTTGTACCTTGACGTTGAATATGGCCGTGAAGTTCTTCTGTTCCTTCTGCGAGAGTTCAGCCAGGGAACGCAGCTGACATCGCACATTTGAGAACATTCCATAACGACACACATCAAAAGCGCCAAAATTATTATCACAACCACCCCGCCCACCAAAAGAAACGACATCCACCACTCCATCACAGAGGGAAAAAATGGCCGTTGTATTCCGTGACGTCATCTTTTGCGTTACGTCATGAAGAGCTAAGGTTGATGTTGACGTTATCTGAACAACCTTGCTATTGCAATTTGGGGGCTCTGGAAACCGTCTGTTTCTGTTAAGAACATTGTGTCGGGAAATTTCTGGGTCCAACTGGTGTTTTTTTTAATCCGGTATTATCTCCGGACAAAGCAGTTCGCTCCGAAGCTTTGCTAGGTACAACCTGTTTTGCTCCAAAGCTTTTCTAGGTGCAAACCTGATTTGCTCTGAGACCTTTCTCGGGACAAAGCAGTTTTCTTTCCCAGGTACATCTTGTTTTACTAAGGTTTTCACAGGTGCTTGTCTGTTAACAGGGTGTAGGGGGTACCCAGCCTCTGGTCGCAGGTTCTTTCCCGGGAAGAGGAGGGGGTACTCCAGCCTCTGGTCCCAGGTCCTTTCTGGAGGGGGAGGGGGTACCCAGCCTCTGGTCCCAGGTCCTTTCAGATGGAGGGAGGCGGTACCCCAGGCCAGGATAGGCATATCCCCTGGACATGATAGGGTACCCCCTCCCCCCGAGAGGAGAGCGAGTGCTTGCTACGCGGCGGGCAGTATGCCTCTTGAAGTCACGCAGGAGAACTTTCTTGTTTGTGGTGTAATTACACTGGCAGACTGACAGATACCGATCTCTGTGCAGTGTGAACACCTCAACACAGTCTGAACAAACCATTAGGGAATATTTTTCCATTATTTTAACCTGGAAAATGCAATCGTGTTGGAAGGATTTGAATCAATAGAGGAGGTCCTTTGGTTGAGCTTCTACCCATTAGAAGTGACACTTGTTTGTATCATGTCATTTTGTGGCTCACTGTAACATTTATATGATTTAATTTCATTTAACAGTAGATCTAGTGTCTGCTGAGTGACAGGTGAATAACCAACAGATATATTTGTATTACCACAATACAAATTTTACTCATCAAAATGAAACTTGTTAATATTTTTTCTTTTTCTTTTAGATTGAGTGATGATTGCACTTACCCACAGGCACTGTACACAGCTCTAACGGGAATTAAAGACCGAGACTTAACGCTCGTTTGCACGGCACTCTCCACGGCTAGGTACATGTCACAAAACTCAGTGACAACGTGGGGGGTACCCGAGCCAGGTCCAGCCAGGGGGGGATACCCGGAGCCAGGTCCAGCTGGGGGGTACCCGAGCCAGGTCCAGCTGGGCCCCCCCGGGATAGGACAGCATGTAACGGGCGTTATGCCTCTTGCGTTCACGCAGGAGGACTTTCTTGTTCAGGAAGTATCCCGAGAATTCCTACAAATTTATGTAAAAACCTCGCTTATTCACAAGATCGGCCCCTTCCAATTCTAAACCACAGCTCGTAAAACAGCTATGCTAAAATAAAATAAAGAAAACATTTGAAAAGAAAAATTTCCCGGCCAATTAAGAATTCTGCTTGCTTATTTCAGGAACGCATTAGTTAGAGATCTGGGTGAATCTAGTGTGGAGAACTGTCGAACGATCTATCCGCTCCTGACGCAGCTGCACTGTATCGCGCAGGTCGAGGACGCTGCAGACGCTGCGTTTGGGTAAGTTAAGGTTCATTTACACTGAGAGAAACGCCAATAATGTCGCTATAGAAGGTTTTTGGAAAATTCAATCCTCACACTGAGTGTCCCCATCTCCGTTTTCAAATGCGTCTGCAATACTTGGATCTTTTTTTTTATGTCGCTAGGTATTAATTGTATCATAGAAGTCCTTTAAACTCATCAGGTCACAATCCCAGACGCATTCGGAATGATTCCCCCTCCCATTTTTTACAGTTTTCTGTATCCTATTTCCTCAGCACAAATGATAACTATGTATTACAGGAAAACCAGCCTGGAGACCGCCCTGGAGAAATGGGATCTCCAGGACGAGGCGCTGAGACACAACCAGGAGTATCTGGAGAGCGTCTACACCCAGAGGTGCGTGCTGCTGCGTCTGTGCGGGGAGGGACGCGGCCTCCAAGGACTGCGGCTCCAACGCGCTCACATGAATCACCTGGAGAGACTGGTGCACTGGGCCAGGAACATCGGCGCCCACCAGGTAATTCTTATGTTGATCAAAGTGAATGAGTTTTCATGACGATATAGGTCACAGATCTATTTAGTCATTACCGCCTACGTACATATTACGACGGGAAGGTAATGTTTTGACAGGCGTCTGTCTGTCTGCCCACAGGGTGGGAGGGGGTACCCTGCTCACTGGTCCCTTGTCTCTGGTCCCAGGTCCTTTTCCAATGGGGAAGGAGTACCCTTGGTCCCTAGTCTCTAGTCCCAGGTCCTTTCCTGGGGAAGGGGGTACCCAAGTGGCTGGTCCCATGCCCATTCTGGGGGAGGGGGATACCCCTGTCCTGGTCCTGGCCAGGGGGTAGGAGGTACCCTAGTTAGGACCAGCACATGGATACCCCACCCTGGCCAGGACCAGGACAGGTATACTCCCTCCCCTGACCAAGACAGGGGTACCCTGCTCCCCTCCCCTCTACCCCCCCTCCCCCGCCGCCGCCGGACACAACACGCTATGGACAGGATATGCCGCGGGCGGTACGCATCTTGCGGTCACGCAGGAGGACTTTCTTGTTTGAAAAGCATTTTTTCCTAAATTAACTTTATAATTAAATATTTAGATTCTTTCTAGAAGCTAATTTGAGACAAAGTTAGCGTAAGAACAACAGTTTAGACTGGTTTAATTTAATACTCTTTCACTGAACAGATAGCAGAACGGGGAACTCAGCAGCTGCGTCTCCTGGACGAGACTTCCGCCGAGAAGATCTGGTCGTGGCGTCTGGAAGAGGCGCATGCGTACTGGGACCGTGGTGAAAATGAAACAGCCAAACATCTGATGAAGGAAATCATCAAGAAGGTGGAAAAGGTATTTGCGAGATTTCTTAGCCTGACCATTATCATATGGTGAGGGAATGTTAATTTGCTTGACAAAGGACTCCTTCTGGTGCCTATTCTAAGAAATCACGTGCCACTAAAAATTTATTTTTGTCACGAAAATGTAATTAATGGGCTACCAATTTTGTTCCCACACAATATGACGATTTACAGACTCGAGTTGTTATTATTCTTCAGTTAAGAGATGAAGACACAGAGGCCGACCTTCTATACCCTAAGTGCCTTGGTATCTATGGCAACTGGCTGGCAGAGACGCGGTCTGACAACCCACACGCCATCATGGAGGAGTATCTCAGCAAGGTAAAACGTGCCCAGTAAAGAGTCACTTACACAGGTCTCTGAAATCGCTGCCCAGCTCAGCAGACGTGAATAATTTGAACCCAGGAATTTTTTTGCTCATTGTCCATAATTTTATTTCGCCTTCAAAAACTTGGTATGTGACTTATCTTTAAGAAAAAACACTCATTTCATTAACTTACTCGGTAATAAGACGTCATTGCCAAATTTAGTTTCAGAATCAATGTACAGTAATTTTAAATATAGAGATGTATACAATTGATTAAATCGGACCAAAAATCTGGATGAATGGGTGTGGAACCCATTTAGCCTGAATTTCAATATTATTCTGATATCTCAGGCGGTTGAGTTACTAGAAGACGCTGGATGTGAGGACGCTACATCACTAGACGCGTACCTGGCTCTGGCGCGTTTTGCAGACGCGCAGTACCAGAACATCGTGACGTATACCAAGTCGAGTACGTACGAGTCCAAACAAGCGCTCATCAAGAAGGCAAAGACTGACGTGGAGGAGCTGGCGAAGATAGGGGATAAACCTACTAACAGGTGTCTATTAAACGAGCTCTCCAAGACTTAGGGTTCGTTTACACTTGCCGTCAACGTCACCGTTTTGGTGAGAGGCACCTTTGATCTGTTTAATTATGTGTAAACAGCACCATAGGGCTGTATTGAACCCATTTATAAATGGTACGAAAAACGGTGATATTGACGGTGCGTGTGAACAAGCCTTTAGGTAGCCTATTCTTATCGTAACTACAACACTTTTCGTGTAATTTTAGACAAACTCAGAATCCACCACAACAATACGAAGACGGGAGGTAATCCTGGTGTCTGGATCAACAAACACTGTTTCTACTTATTTCCGTTGTCTAAAACTTATTTGACAGCCATAGTTTTCTCTACCTTCTTGTTCATGGTCTGGAATTGGGTTGGTTCTGTTCGTGGAAAACAGATCACAAACTGTACATGAAGCTACAGGGCGTCAGGGGTACGAAGAGTGTTCAGGGTTGATTTCAAAACTTAAACTTAACCATGAAAATGAAAATTACACAAAAGAAGTTTACTGCCAGATATTACATACCTGAAGACATTTGTCGGAACAATTAGTTTGATCAAGATTTTTTAAAATAAACAATATTTGTGATGTCAGGGAATTCGCTGAAAAGATGCACGCGCGTTCATTGATTAACATTCATTGACATATTTGTTGTTTGTTGCAGTCGGTATCTGAGGATGGTGGACAAACAGCGTCAGATCGACGAGCAGGAGATGAAGACGCTGGAAGCGGATAAGGAAAACTTCTTACTGCAAGCCGTAGGGAACTACCTCAAGTGTCTGCGGGTGGGAGACAGGCACGACCTGCGGGTGTTCAGGCTCACCTCCCTGTGGTTCGACAACAATACGAGTCAGCAGATCAACACCCACATCAAGGTAGGGATTTACACTGGATTCTGCTTATGACGAGTTCGATTGAAACGAGCAGATTTCTTTTCACGGCTTTCTTGTCAAACATTTTACAACGAGTGAATTCACAACGAATAATTTTAGTGCAAAGAAATCTGCTCGGTATTCCCAATAAAACATCAGGATGAGAAAAACTTCACGGCTTTCTTGTCAAACATTTTACAACGAGTGAATTCACAACGAATAATTTTAGTGCAGTTTTTCTCATCCTGATGTTTTATTGGGAATACCAAGTATTTTTCTTCGATATTTCATTCTCAAATCTTACAGAATCTTGCAACTTTCAATTTCCGTTAGTATAGCACAGCTATGCAATTAGCAGCTGTGCTAAAATTTGACGAATAAGATGGCATTGAATTCTTTGAGTTTATCACCAAAGAACGGGTAACCTTAAGAAGATTTCTACTTCATTTGTAATTGCACGTTTCAGGTCTGTTCACCCTTTCCGTCAAAAAAGTCCGACAAAACACCCTCAAAATTTATCATTTTTGAATGGTGACAGCATTATGGCTCAATCGCACTGACAGTGGGCGAGACCTAGATCTAGACCCAGACTGATGACATTTGGGTTCTATGGAATTGTATAGAGATGTTCATACTGCACAGAGACAGATAACAACACAGATTCCCATTGAGTTCTGTGTACTTGTTACGGGTCTCGGTCTAGATCTCGGCCACTGTCAGTGTGATTGAGCCATTAGAATATTAGAATGACACAATGTGTGTCTTTGACGGGCTATTTTGTGTGAGCAGATCGAGAGTCTGAGATGTGTTTGTGTTGCAGGAGGGGTTGCCGCGCATCAAGTCGGACAAGTTCCTGCCGCTCATGTACCAGCTCGCCGCGAGGATGAGCCGCTCTAAACACGGGCACGATCTCTTCCAGCCCACCCTCGATCAGGTTAGTCTTCCAGCCCACCCTCGATCAGGTGAGAACAGGCCAAAGTTTTGTGAACAAAATGATAGAACTAATAAGGATCTGCTGCTGTTGTTGTAGTTCAGGGGCATTTGTGAATTAAGAGAGAAAAGTTGACTTGGTAGTGGGGGCGTTAGTACATAACAGACCCAAGACTTTCGCTCACGAACGTAATACAGCGTTACAATTTATTACGACCTCATAGTAACTTCTATTTTTGCTGTGCATGGTTGATCTTTTCATTGTTTCATCTTTTTGCAATTTTGACTTATAGTTTCATCAGTTCCTGAGGGATTGAATTTTTGCTCTTAAGTGGAATGATTACGCTTTTCAGTTGATAGAACGGACAGTGTTGGACCACCCTCACCACACCCTCTTCATCATCCTCGCCCTCGCAAACGCGAACAAGGATCAGGAGTTGCTGCAGGGAAAGGTCAGTAAGAAGGCGGGAGGCCGGCTGTCCCGGGGGATGAGCCAGACGGCCGCCGAGGAGGTAAGTACTTCGTTCAATCACAATATTCGTACTGGGTTTTAAATTATGTTCACACGTGCCGCCAAATGACCAATCATCATCAGGTGCCTATCTGACAAAGGGGCTCGAGGTGGAACAGGTCCCTGACTTACGTGACCTGGGGATGGGGGTTCACTATCTACCTGACCTAGGGAGGAAGCAGAGGAGGTACAACAAAGGAATTTTAATGGAAGATTGGTTAGTGTGGATTGTATGGCTAAAGACTTTTCTACAGTTTTTATTATTGCACATTCATGTGTGTGACAAAATCCATCACGACGGTATTCCTTTTGCAGGATAGGGTGCTTGCCGCTAAAGCGATGATAGAGCGTCTGCGTAAGACGCAGAGGGCGAAAATAATAAACGACATGGAGACGCTGTGTGACGCGTACATCAGTCTGGCAAACTGGGACGTGGAGAAGTACAAAAAAGAAACTAGTAAGTGTGCACTTACCCTGCAAGTATACAGAAACCTTAACAGTGCAAAGGTTTTGTGGACAACAGTCAATTACTAGAGCCACCGAAAACCAATTTTGCACTTCAAATAGTGTCAGTTCAAAGTGGGTCATTCTTTCATCGCCTGCATGCTTACCCAAAGACGAATGCGAACCTTTCTGCGACATGTAACCATCAGTTAATGGCTTACTTTCCTGTGGATAATTTGCGTAACTAGTTGCTCTTTTTTTAGAAGCGATAAATTTTCCTTCGAGCGTGAGACTCACGCAGATCAAAAACCTGAAGAACGCCATCGTACCAACCGCTGACATCAAGGTAATTTAGGGTCCGTTTACACCAAGCATCAGCGTCAATATAGCGTCAACGCTGCATGACACTAGCGATACTGCTCTCACCGAAATCAGTGGAGTCACTTGAGAACGGGGGTACAGCCCATTTTGGAGTAGCTCCCTTCTTTTTAATAAGCGCATGTCGCTAGCGTCTTCACAGTATTCATGCTACATTGATGCTGACGCTTGGTGCAAACGGGCCCCAAATATTATGGGCCTCTTTACACTGCGCGTCAGTTTCAACACAGAATCAATGCTGTGATGATGGTTGCGACATAGCTCTCATTGAAAACATTTACAACTGAAACAAATAAAGTCGCTCCAGAATGGGTTTGCAACCCATTTTGTAGCGACTCCAGTCTTTCCAATGGGCGCTATGTCGCAAGCGTCATCGCAGTGTTGACGGTGATGCTTGGTGTAAACGAGCCCTTATGGTTTCTGTTTTCATGGGCAGTAGAATGGCTGTTCAAATGATACAGAACGAGAAATGACTGTGCAAAAGAAATGTAGTTGAAAGTAAATTCTTACCGAATGGTCTGGCTTCAAGAAGGGTGGTCTATTCCAAGTGGTGACAAGAAAGGAAAAGTTTCAAATTGAAATTACTCTACTTTCAAAAAAGATTCTTTCAAAAGGCTCGTTACTTAAAAGCGGGCACCATTTTCCCGTAAACTGTTGGCACGAGGAATCCACGTTTAACTGACGTCATGATATTTTGTGTTGACAGGTTGATCCTCTGTGTCGCTATGACAACCTTACGTACGTACAGAGCTTTGAGCCTACCTTTAAACTCGCTGGTGGGATCAACCTTCCGAAGATCATCAACTGCATCGGCTCCGACGGCGTCAAGAGGAAACAACTCGTCAAGGTATGGACTAGTAGTTCAGCAATCTATTTTGTAGAACCACGCAGAATAGCGTGGAAAATGGCCATAAAATAAGTGGCCTTATAATGGAATCTGTCACAAATGTTCAAGTAGAAATGCTACGAAGCTCGAATGCATGACTGCAAAAAGTAGGTGGGTCTGCAAAACAGGAATTGTATGCGTGCAAAACCTATCTTGCTCAGTGTCGTGCTTGATGGATATTTGAGCACATGAACAAGTCACAAAACTGTTTTCAGGACAAGCGTCATTAGTTCTTGAAAATGTGCCCGTTTAAAGTTAGTTGTCCTAACAATTTGTATCGTAATTATTCTTCAGGGTAAGGATGACTTGCGTCAGGACGCTGTGATGCAGCAGGTGTTCGCAATGGTCAACAGCCTATTGGTGAAGGACGAACAGACGCGGAAACGCAACCTCAAAGTTCGGGGATACAAGGTCAGTAAGGTCACAGCTCCACTAAATGAATACCAAAGAAGCAAGAAAACATATACATTAACACCTTGCCTTTTCATCATAACACTTGATTGAAGGCGAAAAAATAAGGGATGTTGAAAGACATTAGCCAGTCGCAATCGAGCCACCAAAGTGAACTCCATGATAAAAGCTTATTTGACACCAGTTATCTTTGGTACCTGTTGCTTCAAAATGAAGAGCCATAGGAAGCCTCGCTTGTGTTCTTTATCACCTGCACGCAATGGATTCCCCAGATTCACCTCTAGTTTAACACCTGCTAGCCACTTGGCAGCTTGCAAAAAGCATTGGCCACGACGCTCTTAACCATTCGGCCACTGCAGCTAGGCTTCAAATTTTTTTTTTTCTTCAGGTGATTCCACTGAGTCAAAGGAGTGGATTGTTAGAATGGTGTGAGGGTACTGTGCCCATCGGGGATTACCTCATCAACCCCAAGGAAGGAGCGCATGCGCGATACCGACCTCGTGACCTGACGGCCGCAGAGTGCAGGCAAATTATGGCTGTGAGTATTCAACAGTTACATTAGCAGGCGGAAACCACCAAAAATATCCTTGTATCCTTCTGGTTTGAAAGTTCGAAACTAGAAAGTTTCCAGCTGGTAAAAGTGTAAAGTTAAGCCTTGTCCACAAGTAACGACACCGAAATTTGGCCTGAAATTCAGCCCGTCATGGCACCAATAGAGATGTATACAATTGATCAAATGGGACCAAAATTCGGGATGAATGGGTGTGGAACCCATTTAGCCTGAATTTCAGTCTGGTCCATTAGCACAATGCTAAACTTTATCGATTCGAATATCTGTGTCTGTGTCGGTACGTGTGAACAAGGCTTTACCGAGAGATTCTCCGCCCTCCTGAACGCAGCAAGGCGGCTGTCTGCGATAGAGAATCAATGGCGTCGCGACACTGGTGTCAGAAGGAGCAGTAATTAAGGTGTTTAATTACCTCTACTTCCGTGTGTACGTGTTCTCTCCATCAATACACAAGTTAAGGATTGTTCACACGTAACGAGAGAAGCAGAGACACCGATATCCGGGCCGATAAAGTTTAGCATTGTGCCAATGGATTGGACCGCAATTTGGGCTAAATGGGTTCCAGACCCATTCTGCCTGTCAAAGTCACCGTCATCATTGACACAATGCTAAACTTTATTGGTTCGAATATCGGTGTCTGTGTCGTTACGTGTGAACAAGGTTTTACACAAGTCGCAACGAAACATGATAAGCGATAAATTATTCCAATGTTGAATGAAACCAAACTCACGCCTTTGAAGGTCTGTTCACATATAACGAAATTTAGTCCGTCACCAAAATTCGGCCTGAAATTTTTTTTTGTATTGGAAAATAGAATTTTGGGCTTAATGGGTTCTACACCAAAGGCACTGTCACCATTAACACAACGATAAAGATTTAACGAGCCGTTTATCGGGCTGTGACTTTGTCGGTACGTGTGTAGAGAGTTTGAAGCCTTGTTCACACGTACCAACACTGAATTTCAGTCCGTTAGAAGTTTTAACATTGTGCTCATGGTGACGGGCAGAATTGGTGTCGAACCCATTCTGCCAGTCACCATAGCACAATGTTAAACTTTACCGGGCCATATTTCGGTGTCGGTACGTGTGAACAGAGCTTGAGACGTTCTTGATCTCTAGCATGGTGTGTGTGTCCATTGTAGGGTGCGCACGCCGCGAAGAGTAAGCAGGACAAATACAAGGCATTCATGTCGGCGTGCGAACGCTTTCAGCCAGTCTTCAGACACTTCCTAATGGAACGCTTCCCAGACCCAGCCGACTGGTACAACCAACGTATAGCTTACACACGCAGCGTCGCCACCAGCTCCATAGGTGAGGTTCTCTGTAGGAATGATGACCTCGAGATTTAGTTTAAAAAAACACATTTCAAGTGACCCATTTCAACTGGGGTGAAACAAAGAAGTCTTTGTTAAGATTTGATTGACTACGGTTACGACTTCCAACTTACATCTGACTGATACATAGGTGTCAGTACTGAGCCGCCGTTCAGGTTTTTTCTCTGCATTCTGTTGTCTATTCCCTTCACAGACTTGCGTTCACTGTGAGTTTTTCTTGCAGTGGGGTACATACTGGGGCTGGGAGATAGACATGTCCAGAACATATTGATCGACTGCAAAACAGCAGAACTCATACACATAGATCTTGGTAAGTATTACTGACATACTGTAAAGCAGTGGAAGTGTTACACATCGATCTTGGTGAGTATTATTGATAGACTGTGGAACAGTGAAATCTTACACATCGATCTGAGTAAGTACTGTAATATTTATCGACTGTAAAACGGCAGAACTCCCATCAATATGGGTAAGAACTACACTACCAGCACCTTCACCCGCGCGGTCTCCACATTTAACGCAGGAGTGAGTTCACCAAGTATAATTCACCTTTAATAATTGATGACTATTTTCAGGTGTGGCATTTGAACAAGGCCGAATCCTCCCGACACCAGAAACAGTGCCATTCAGACTGACGCGAGACATAGTGGACGCCATGGGTGTTGCAGGGGTGGAGGGCGTCTACAGGAGGTGGGTACAAACACGTGACATTGTGGGTAGGATGTGTTTTGCGGGAAAAGTCAGGGCTTCTAAATGAGGTGTGTACAAACACGTGATATTGTGGGTGGGATGTATTTTGCGGGAAAAGTCAGGGCTTCTAAATGAGGTGTGTGCGATGTCCGTGACACTGTGGGATGCGTGTGGCAGGGTGTCCACAGGAGGTGAGTTTTAACAAGAAGGCGAGATTTGTTGCCAAATTTTCGCCACTTTACAGGTGTTGCGAAAAGACGTTGGAGGTTTTACGACAGAACCAGGAGTCGGTGCTTACGATCCTGCAGGTCCTGCTGTACGACCCTCTTTACGCTTGGACCATGTCTCCGCAAAAAGCTTACATGCTACAGCATGCGCGTGCAGAACCGGAAATGAGTGAGATGAACACGACGACAGGTGATCTTCTGGACTACGCTGGACAAACTAGTAAGTTGTTCTGCAAGTACACTGAAAATACATTTATGGTGCTACAGCTGATGAACAATTTGGCAGGCAGCACGAACGACAGAGTAGGTGTCCAGCTCTGGTGCTCCACCCACTAAACGATGTTACTGTGTCTGTTGTAGGAGGCGCGGGTGATTCCTCTCACGAGACAGCAGACAATAGGAACCGCGTTGCTGAGCGGGTGTTGCTGCGGCTGCATCAGAAGCTGCAGGGAGTGGAGGACGGGGTGCAGCTTAGCACCAGCGGACAGGTCAACCACCTCATACAGGAGGCAAGGGACCCACAGAACCTGTGCAGGCTGTTCCCTGGATGGCAGCCATACATCTAGCGTGCTCCTGTGCAACCACCTCATGTGGAAGGCTAGGGACCCGCGTTCCTGCGCAACGGTTTTATTTGGAACTGATCTAGGATCTGACTTTATGTGAAGATTGGACGAGTTGTTTTCATCCATGAATGAGAAATCCTGCATATGCCGTTGTGATGTTCCACTAACTTCCAATAGTTTTCAAGCTGCAGTAGATATAACCTTTCCTTTATATTTAATCATTCAGTGTAAACTCATTTGCGTTAAAAGGGACATGATTACCCTAAAAAATGGAAATGTTATCATATTTTTCTGACTTGAAAAGGGTGATGGTCGCCAAATGTATATACACTAGTGCCATAGATATAATTGTTTTTATGCTGCTCTACTTTGATTGCGACTCTAACTCAGAGAAGGTTACAATGGACGTCAATGAGAAATGGCTCTGAATAGAACTTCCTGTAATATGAACAGTTGTATGTAGATTCATACATACCAACCGGAGTTGTAGTTGGGCTGTGTGAAAAGGCCACAAGAACCAACATGACCATAAACGTGGGAATTTAACGAGAGATTAGTACAGTTGGTGCTTATTTAAAGTGCTTAATAATTTCACTTACCACATACATCCATATGTATAATGTTAGGTAATTCACTTTGTGATAGAAAAGATTGAATAATGCTTGTACAGTATTCTCTGAAAATGTGTTCAATATAAAATAAAAGTGATCTCATTCCACAGAATTCTTTGCCTAGTTGGTGGCTCGCTAGAGTCACCTTAGTGGTTGATTGATGGTTTTTGCCCCGAAATTTTGGGCCCGTGGTGGGGACC
>JBCAUG010650229.1:0-13904 GCA_038406175.1 Haplosyllis leylae | reverse complement strand
AATCAAAGTCATTCAAACATCTAAAATAAAAATAACAACAACAGCTCTGCATAAAGCCCCTGGGCTTCTTGTTATGTTATGAACTCTGGATAACAGATAGTCTGTAGATTGCTTGAAGCCAACAAAAAACTGTTTTGTCTTATTTCATACACATCTTTCCACATGTTAAAATATTGTTTGAGGGGTACTCTCTGAAATAAGTCCATAAAAAGTTGTGCTCCGGTAGTAACACCACAAAGGATGGTCGCAATACACACTAGTGTAGGGTATCTAGTTAACAACAGAATTTATGTTATTTTTCTTTCTTTCATAGGTTTTAAACGAGGCGCAATACACACATCCTTACATGGACACTTACTATCACAAGAGAGATCGTTCCTTGTTTCTTGTACTGAGCAGTCCTCACAATAAGCAGTTGCAGAGCAAGGAGGAATGGCACACAGCATTGCACTCCAACTGTGGATTCCGCAACTACCTGGAACATGTGGCACATTCTATTGAAGACTGGATCAGGGATCAGGAAGCCAAGTACCAAGCAAACTTACTAGCATCTGAAGTTAATAAAATACAAAAAGAAGCAGAGGAAGCGTCATCGAGACCTGGTAGTGGAAAGTCAAAAGGCAAAGGCAGAGAGAGATCCAAATCTCCAAAGAAATCTCCAAGTGAGTGTGTTGAATTGACGTGAAACTGAATTCGCAAAATTGAAAAGATCTAGAATTAAGCTTGTTTTATGTTAAGTTAATAATGAATGCCATTTCAGGTCGCACTGGTAAAAGTAGCTCAAGAGGGAGCAGTGGCGAACGTTCGCCAAGTGCCAATCCCTTCGTTCGAGCGGGAACCCTGAAAGCAATGAAGGAAGAACAAGACCGACTCAGAGCGGAAGAAGAGGAGAAAGAAAAGGCAAAGGCCGAGAAAAGATCAAAATCAGTGGCCAAAAACGTATGTTTCAGTTGTTGTGTGCATTCTGAATAATTCGGACTGAATATCTTTTTTGCTGCCGAATTCATAATTCAGTAAGTACCCATTGTACGCGAAAAATTGATTAAACATGATATTTTTAGAGTGATAAAGAAACTGCAAGGGAAGACAAAAAACGACCTCCTTCACGTACTAAATCCAGACTATCTAAGGAGCCAGAGGCAGCCCCAGATAATGCAGAGCCCGTTGAACCAGAAAAGTTTTGGCCAGTAAGTTTATTATTCAAACGATACAATACAACTAGGTAAATCTTTCTCTTCAGTCGGGAGAGATAGATTACCACTGACGTTTTGTTGCCTGGGGGCAAGAATAGGTTCTGTCTGTAAAAATCATCTGCTCTAATCTGTTTGACACAAGCTTAAATATACAATTACACTTCATTACAGTTTATTGGGTATGATATGACAAACCAAATGGTACATGTGTCAGGGAGCACAACCTCTCTATTTCCTGCAGATGGTGGTCAGATCAGGACCGAGAAAATTCAATTCATACAAGGTATCTATCTATCGCTGTGTTTCACCACGATTATTAATTTCTTAACAAACAGAAACCGTGTGTTTTTCTTTTCCCCTTTTTCTATCTTGTTCAGGTGAAGCCGCGGTTAAAATTACTGTCCTGAAGGATGGACATCAATTTGTTGTTCACGTGATCGATCCAAAGGAAGATCCCTTCGCAGTGGAGGAACCAATTCTCGACGAAAGCAGCTCCTCTGCTACAGACACACAGTCCGGATCTGAAAAGGAAAAGGCTGAAGTCGAAAGCTCAGAAAAAGAAGGTAACTAGTCCACCTCTCGTAATGTAAAGGTTGAAGATCCATTTTAAATCAATCGCAAAATCAATATATATTTTTACCTTAAAAACCCAGTCATGGAGGGAGATATGGGAACAAGCACTGCTATAGCAGAAACACAAGACGACAAACCGAAGAAGCCATGTGTTGGTCGATTTGGATCCTTCGTTGGCCAATTTAATGATGGGCTGAGCGTGTCACTCAGCACCTACGGCTCCACTGGTGAACCGGAAAATGGTTAGTGGATAAAACTAAACTAAATTTTAAAATAACAATTCATATTGCCTTCATAGGAGATTATGTGCATTCTGAAATTAATTCATGTTGTAGGTAAGGCTTATGTGCCTGCTTCGTACACGGTGCCAGCGCCACGCAGTCCCAGCCCTCAAGCCAAGGACTCGCCGGCTAAAGGCAAAGGCAAAGACAAGGGTAAAGCAGCAGCAGTTGCGACTCCCGAACCTGCTCAGGATGCTGTAAGTGTTTAGAATGTGATGGAATTTTGTCCGCATAAATGTCAATTTTAAATGGCAAAAAGTGACAGAAAGTAGTGCTACTACAATTACAATTTTATTATACAGACGGAAGAAGAGCTGAAGGAAGAGGAAGAAATTGAAGCACCAGTAATAGAGCAACCTTTCCAATCTTTGTCTCTCACATGTCCCGATGGGCTAAGCATAAAATACGCGCTGGAAAGTTCCCTTGGTACGCATGCTAAAACATACAGACTTGCAAACTCAAATCGTAAAACAGTGCAATATCACAATGTCAGTGCAAAAAACAGTAAAATTAAGTAAAATTACAAAATTGACATTATTTCGTGTTTGAAATTTAGGAATTGTCCCTGAGAATGAAGAAGAGCGCAGATTGGTTGTGAAACAAAGTTATCCTTTCAAAACAAGCGGTCGACAACCTAGTGAGACAGCACGCAGATTGGCAATGGAAGAGCGCTCGCGCACTATTATCAGCGATGGAACCGTGATCAAGTTCATGGAAGACAACTCAGTCCAGGTCTGTTTTGAAACAAATTTCGTCCCAAGTTAATTTGTAACACATCAATAGACTAATGAAAAAATGCAACCGACATTCCTTGGGATTGGTGACAATTACTGGGTTATTTTATTTTTTTGACAACAGATACTGTATCCTGATGGAAAGGTCAGCAGACTGAGTGACATATCAGCATTGGAACCTGCGGGGGCTCGTACAGAATCACCTCAACGTGCTGTCAGTGCAGCGCCGCCAGAACCCGAACCAGCAGCTCCTGCCAAAGACGGGAAAGATGCGAGTAAGTATAACGTTTATTACATCTCTTATTTTGCTAACCTTTCTTTTTCTTCACCTCTATATGCTTTCTGAACTCTCATCCTGAATAAACTTACATAGAAAGAGACTGAACAGTAGGTGTTACACGTTTCTTCATGAACCTGTTTTTCCGTTTCCTTTACTTGCTCTGTCAGGATCAAAAGCTTTGAAGAATGTGACAGAAGGTAACACATTAAGCTATCACAAATGGGTTGATGTCTGAATTTCAATTGACAAGAGAAAGTGTTTGTTGATTTTATGTTCAAGTATATTTCTTTACAACAGCCTATTAAGTATTATTTTGACAATGTTTTGTTTTCTTTAGAGAAGAAAAAGGACAGAAATAAAAGTGCGCACAGTCAAGATGTTACCGAAGAAAAAGTGGATAAGGAACCTGCCAATAAAGGAGAGTGGCTAACAACGATGCCCTCTGGTGAGCGATTCCTAACACGTCTTGATGGGACTCAACTGCCAGTCAAGGACGCACTGGTGTGCATTGCTTCTGATCCCATGACGAAACAGGTAACGACTTATACATAAGCTGGTTGTAATGTTTACGCACGTTCCACATGGCACATTAAATGTTGATTCTAATATTGAAACAACCTTTGCAGAAAATGTACACAAGAGAAGATCATGTGGTAGCAGTGTCTCATCCTGACGGCACCACCGTAATTGAACATTCAGATGGGACGCGCATTACATCATATTTCAGAGAGCTGAAAATGGGTCCTTCACATTCTCAAGAAACAGGTATGAATCATTATTTGTGCAGTATTTTGATAAGTATCAGAACCTATGTTGTCTCTTCTCAAGAATCTGAGGAAATCTCCTGACAAGGCACGCACGTACATTCAATCGTGAAAGATTATTGATTATTGGCGCCCAAGTTACTTTCTTCAATCCGTTTGCAAAACTTACACATTTCACAAAGCAGCCTCATTTCCAATTTTAACTTGAAATACAAATCGTAGGTGAAGAAAATGAACCAGAAATGAAAGTGGTTAAGTTTGTATTTGTGGAGTGCCCTGGTTATGCTACAGTTAAATTTGACACTGAGACAACAGAGTGCAGCACGGAATTTGGTACAGGCACAATCGTACACGCATTCTCAGCAGGAAACTATGATATCTATCACAGTGATGGAGGATATTTGCAAGTGAGTATTCATATACCTCGTTTTCTTAACTTATTGAGGCTTAAAATGAAAAAAATAACTGATTAATTTAGTAAAGATATTATTGATATGTTGTATTGAAAACGTACATCCAATTTTAGGTTGATGCTGACGGCCAGACCTTGTATTTCCCACGACCCGACAACCAGGTAGAGATTCACGATCCTGAACAACAGTTAGTCTACAGTATGTGTCATTTCTCTGATGTTGTTGTTCACGTAACAGACAATGAGGGAAATCAGTTCTTTGTAACCAATGCTGGTGTGAGTAATGTCCAAAGAAAAACAGACGAAGATGCGCCTGTGGTGAGTGGTGAAGAAAATGGAGAGGTACAAGAAAAACGGGAAGAGATGGCGGAAGAAACTGGCAATACAAGTGAAACTAATCATAACAAGGAAATAATTGAAGGACAAGAGAAAGGTCAGATGGAAGCACCGGAAAAGGAAGAAGTAGAGGCCAATGTGCCGAAGCAGAAGGAAGTCATGGAATACAAACAGCATGCTCCTCGTTTCTTCATTGTTCATTCTGACGGAAGCGGTACAGAACTGTTGCGATACCAAGATCTGGCTGAGTACATTGCCAACGCTGAGGATGACCTGGCAACAGCGATTTTGATGGATCCCCTCGCTGACTACCCCGGAGTAATGGGTCTTACTGTTCTCAAACCTTACTTAAAGAATCATTCTGACAAGTGGATGTTGAACTATGCGCAAGCCAGTATCATTCCTCCAGGTCTGACGTCGAGAGATTTAAAGACCTTACCTGCGACAGAAATAAAAATGGATGGTCCAAAATTTGGAACCAATGTAGGTCAAGGCCTTAATATTGGCAGTGTTATAAGAAATAAACCCCTTCCTATTGCACTGAAATGCCCTGAAAAGCTGGAACTGCGACAGATCATACAATTTAGACCTGTATCGGAGGATCTCAGGACAAAGTAAGTTCAATGAAATATTTTCTTGAAGCCAACTGAAAATCCTTAATTTTGGACATGGTCCCTCGAGAATTGATCGAAACTGATTTCACAGGAATTATGCTACTTTGATAAAAGCAATTGTAAACTACATGACACCATTTGTTGTGGCAGGTTAGAGTCAGGGTTCAGACAATATGCGGAGTTTGTTCAGGCAAGAAGTGAAGAGAGTCAGGCTTTGTTGGTTCAAGATCCACGCAGTGAAGAAGAAAGGATCCAAGCGGCAGATTTACAAGCGAACACTCAGACAACCCAAAAGCCACCTCCTGCTTTCACCGAGGATCACAGACCCTCGAGTAGGCTGCAAAGTATGTTGCAGTTTAATACTTGTTTTTAGCGTGAAACTAATCAACATAAGTTCGTGTAATCGTTTTGTTTCCCTGCCATTTGATTATTGTTGTTTTTCATATGTAGCTATCTTTTCTTTGTATTTTCTTTGTCTTACTATATTTTTTTTATTGTTTTCTATGTCCCAGCGTGCAAGGATATAGCAACATTATATGAAGACAAATGTAACCGGCGAACCAGAAATAAAGCCAAGGCCTTTTCCTTAAACTCCAATCAAAACTGTTCTCGAAAAGGCAAATTTTTTTCCCATTTCCACTTTCTTTCCTATTCTTTTTACTTTTTCATGGACACGAAATCTCCACCATGAAAATTGTAATCCTTAGCTGTTGTTGCAGGGGATGTCAAAAGTTTGTATGAAAGGGCAACTGTGCCCACCAAATCAGAAGTGCCGATGACACCTATGACAAAACGGACCAGAGTGGATATAGAGCGAGATAGGAGAGAACTGATGGAAGAAATGGAAAACAGGGAAGCTTTGCGAGAACATAAAGTTCCAGGATACTTTGAGAGTGAATTGGGAAAAGCTTTCCTTCTTTCTCAGGTACGAAATAAATAAGTTAACAAAGAGTAAACATTTATTCTGGAATGGTGAAATACAATGTCAAATGTCTTTCAGATATATAATGTTCAACCTGAAATTTTTTGTTTGACAAAATCTACATGATAAACCGACATGTTGAACTAACTATATTTAACTATGTACGATAGTCTTTTAAAGATCTGCATGCTTTGAAAATGAACTGAGTGCCATATCTCCTCTTTTAGAAAGTTCTTCAAATAGCAGTATCTGTTGTCAAAGGGGTAGGTCATGAAGTAAATGGGAACAAGTAACAGAAAGATTGTGAAAATTTATATTCTTCTATTTTGAATCATTAGTTAATAGGGCAGGAAAGATCCGAGGTAATATAACAACACAGTGATCCACATTATTTTCTATGATGCTGTGACACGTCGTCTATTTGTTGAGAAATCCGTTTCTTTAGTATTTCATGTATCAGTCAGTATTGTGCCAGTATTTTCCTTGGACAGTGTACAATACCATCAGTATTTTTGTATCTTGAACAGTCGTTCTTTGTATTTGGCACAAGTTTTCGATTAGTTATGAATATTGTACCTTATTATTCTTACTATTTCAACCTATTTTTCTGTGCCAGATACTTCTCTGGAAAATTATGCACGTGATTGTGTAATTGCAAGCACATGCAAAGCCTTGGTTTTCTGTGCATTGTATCTATTTGTTCTAAATTCTTGCTTTGCTTTCTGTTGCTTACTGCCATTGCTCTCATCTTTCTCTTTTCCACTGTGTTTTAATTAATCGGTAAGGCGGATCATGGAATCCTCTCAGCATCTTTGAACAATCTTTTGCTTTTCGAATGATAACTTAAGATGTGATTTTCTTTTGCAATATGTAAAAAATAATACGATAGTTTTGTCATGTGTGTATGGTCATGAAACCATTTCGACTATTATTATCAGGCTCCAGATGTGCAAAGCCTAACGAAGGAGGTCACTGAAGGGCAACAATCTGACGCTGAGAAACCGGGAATAGATCGTACCAAACAGTGCACGTCGGCACCACCGCCCAATGGACCAGTTCCAAATGTGTGTGACAGATCCATCAGTAGCACGCCACCCGTGGGAAATCCTGGAGCGCTACAGCCGCATCAAGAAAACTCTCCTTCACCTCAGAGAGGTACGAGCTGATTCTTGAGTCTTCATTTTCTATGTCTGCATCAGAAATGGAAACTTGATTTTCTTGGGATTGGTTATGCTGATCTAATGGGGGTCTCTGTCAGTGTGAACACCGTAATTGTGTAATCAGACTGACAGTGGCCGAGACCAAGACCTAGACTAAGACCGATAACAAGTACACAGAACTCATGAGAATCTGTGTTGTCATCTGCCTCTGTACAGTATGAACACGTCCACACAATTCCATAGAACCCAATGTCATCAGTCTCGGTGTAGGTATCGGTCTCGGCCAATGTCAGTCTGATTACAACATTAGGGGTGCTTGTGGAAGGAAAATGTGTTGACTGGTTTTGTGCTCGTGTCCTTACAGATTACCTGAATGTTGATGGGGCCCCATCCGGAGTACGTCCCGGCAACCCTACTCCTGGTCATGCGATGGGACTTTGCTCTCCTTCAGTTCTCCGGCCCACCAACCCAACACCCGCGCATGCTGTCAAACAAGCGTCGGACCGGCCAGGTAAGGAAGAATGGTGCATTGTAGCCAATTCGAGACATTGTGATAAACCTTGCAACTTGAATATGACTATTTGCATTTTTCGGACTGGAAGTATTTTAGAATGAATACTTAAGGTTTTTTTTTTTTTGATTCTTTGGACTTTTTATAACAAATGGTGTTTTTGCTTTTGATGAAGCCGTGATCTACCTCCCAGGTGAATTGCTTTGCAGGTGCTCCCACACCAAAGGAAGCAAGAGGTCTGTCTGAATCCTCATCCAGCCATGTTCAGCCAAGTGTACGAGAACACCCGCGTGAACAGCACAGTGAGTGCCGAGGCATTGTGCTGTGTTATTCCCGTGCATTTCATATTCGTGCTGTGTTCACTGTCCGTACCCTATTAACCTGCCTTTTCCTAAAAAAATCCCTTTCTGGCGCAAGTTTCAGTCTGGACTGTTTGACGTGAAATAACGTATCGGGGGGCGTACCACAATTAAGCGAAGTTGATCAATTTTTTCTCTGGTTTTCATAGTATAAGATGGAGCGTCTGAAGGAGGGCGGCGTTGCTGTTGTTGTTTGGTATCTTTGTCTTCTGTAGCAGCGTTTCTCTTCTTTTTCAAAATAACATTTAACAAATTTGTGTTTCATCCTGTACTTTAAAATAAGTGATCACTCTACAGAGTAAAAGCTACAATGCAAACATTTAAATTTGAAGCATTTTTCTTCATATCGTTAGTTTCGGGACCTGACAGTGCAACAGATGGGAGAACAAAAAGCTTGATGACCAATGTTATAGGCGAGCCTCGCGGAGAACCAGTGCGCATTCCACAGTATATCTACAGCAGCAAGCCTGGCGCGATACAAAACAGTAGGGTAGGTCATAAGATTATCAGTAACTGAACTTCCACTTTTGTTCAAATTGTCGATAAAATGTGAAGTTGTGCGCTGAGGTGACCAACTTTAATTTTCTCTTGTTTAATTATGTCGCACATTCACTTAACCGAACAATGATCTTACTTTCAGTTTGACTTCGTAGAGGAACCAGTAAGAAGGAAAGTCAATACTTCTTCTGTGGCATCAGCACACCTTAAAATGGCAAAGAATTTGCAGGACCTTAGAGGGTTCGAGCTTCTTCCAGATAACGTGGACTTCGGTGTACTAAAAGAGGGAAACACATACGGATTCTCAGTGCTTCTGAAGAACATTGGAGTGGACACATGCAGATTTAAAGTCACACAGCCTCCCCCTTCAACCGGTCTTAGAGTTCTGTTTAAACCAGGACCCGTAAGTGGTGAATTACCTCAACATTTATTCGCGATTTTTGTAGCCTACTGGGAATGACGTGAAAGAATACTTTGAATCGTTAAGTGGACGATAAAAGTGAAATTTGTCTTGAAATATTTTCTGTAAAGTATGTTTGAAAATATAGGTTGCAGCTGGGATGAAGGCAGAATTGCAGATAGAAATTTATGCTATAGCTGTCGGAGTGGAAGGAGAAACGGGTGTTGGTAGTGTGTCGCATAATGTGGAGATTATTACTGAGACAGATCACCTCTACCTTCCCGTCACTGCAAATATCCTTTGAATACTTTGTCGGCCGCCTTAAACGCGTTGCTGACGTTAAATTTGTCAAAATTTAATTTAACTTGGTGCTGATAATTTCTTTGATTTTTAGTCGCGCCGCCTATGCGACTTTCTGCTCACTATGGTGTTCTGGTTGGTTGGAACTTGGTTCTCTGCATATTTAGCTTGATACATGGTCAAACCCTATGTAGCAACTGTAGTTTTACCCCATCTGGATCTTCACCAGAGGTGCAAATATTGTGGAAAATTTTCACCTCAGCTGAAGTTGCAGATGGGCAAATTGTCTGGAATTGCATCCCTACTGTCTGCAATTTCACCACATCCACATGTGTTAGAAATGAGAGTGGCATTATGAACTGTGCTTCATTAAAGATTACTATTGGCCAGTTAATCCACCAAGTTTTCTTACAGGAGCTCTAGCAATCTCATTTTCATCACATGTGCATGTGATATAAATGAGATTGCCCATTTGAGTTCTCCAAGAGATTCAGTGGAGTATGACATGTTCCTATGTCATTTATCACAAGTCACGTTCCAATGAATCTTTCCGTCACATTCAGAAAAATTGAATGGGGAAACAGGAAAAATGTGCCACTGGAACCACATTTGCCTTAACCGTTTTCACCAGTATTAACAGCACATGAATACGATGCCAGGAGTCCGGAATCGAGACAGGTTTCTAAGTCGCCTGGTGTACGGTTTCTCTCCAACAAACCACCATCCGGAATCATAAGGGCTCACAAAGTGAACAAACCTGGTAAGTCAGGCACCTTTCTGTGCACACACATTTATTTTTATTCGCAGATCATTTGTGCATACGTAAATAGTAAAATGACATCATGTAACGGTTATCTTCTTAAAACTTAGAAATTTGAGTACTGTAAATAATGTTTTATTTAATTCTTAAGAACTGAATGCCCTTTATTTTAAGGAACTGAGATGCTGTCATCGTGAAGCTCGTTGTGATCACCTGGATTAATGAGTCAAATTATCTGTGATAACTTTAAAATTCATTCGAAATGTAAATTGCCCCTACAAACCTACTTTAACGTAATTTAAGGAAACTCGCGTTGGAAATAAAATTGTTAAGATGCAATAGCATTATTTTCGTGAAAATAAAATAAACGCTTGTACATTCTCTGTAACTCTACTTTATACCGCCAACCATAATTCACAGAATTTCCGAGTACATTAACAATATCCGAACACAAACTTCCTAGAAGTAATGAACTAAAACAACTTTTTTATACCGTCATTAAATTTTTTTAACTTCTCATAACTGTTTATTCTTTTGCTACTGACTAACAACGATTATGGTGACAGTACCAAGAAAGTCACGCTTTATCAATAGCAAGAAAAACACAATTTTACACGATGAACTAAGCTTCCATGACATGCAGATTCTAAGTTTAAGCACCAGTTTCCAAGTTTAAGCACACTTAATGCTAAAGGCATTTTTCCTTTGGCTAAGAAAGCTCAAAATAAATCAATATTATTGGCCGATTTGGTTCACAACAAATATTGCTTCATCAATTCCACAAAAATATAACGTAACAATAAATTTAACAACTTCGCCTCTGTGCGAAATTCATGATTTAATATTTTGAGAGTTCTCAATGAATACATTAGCACTCGTTTTTGTGAAGGTAAACTTCATTTGTCACCCGGGACTTGAGTCTTTGGCTTTCAAGGAGGAAATTTGCATTGCCACAGTCATAAGATAAAATTGCATCGCTGAGTGCATGACTAAAACCGGACAATAACGACTCAGCATTTCAAATATTTTTCTAGGTTGAATAAATGGAGGTGTTCATATCTCACCAATTTCTGTCAGTTTAAATGGGTCCCAGACCCATTCTGCCAAGTCACTGTCACCATTGACACAATGTTAAAACTTCAACGCGCCGAATTCAATGACGGGGCTAAATATCGGTAGGTGTGAACAAGCCTTATTTTGGATGCGTCTAGGATTAGGCCGAGCTAAATATTCACAGGAGGCGCAACATCGATCTATAATAATACTGCTCCTAACCAAGGGGGCCGTGCCGTTTTGATAGTAGTCTTATTTCGGGTACAAGTATTGCTTTTTTTTGTTCAAATGATTACAACACGTTTGGTCTATGATATGGATAACAATAATGCTTTGTTGTTTAGTTCATTTGACTGGGGTCATATTAGGCCCGTGCAATTATGAATTGTCTGTTTTCAGTATCAATCTTTTTGTTTTACGTTTTGTATGTACAACGTATCAACCACATTCAATGCTGTATTGGTCAAATGCTGGAATATAAACGTGGGTATTAGGAAGGCTAGTCCCACATTACAAATCGGCATACTTCGTAAATAACTATGCACCTATAAGCGTATCAATCCTTTACTTCTACTTTCTACACAATGTTCGGTATTACTTTATTTTATTTCAACAATACTATACATTTTGTACCATTCATAAACCTAACTGGTGCTTTTTGTCAAACTACATTCTCTGTCGTTTTAAATAGCAACTGATATTTAGGTCTCTTGACTAGCTCATGTGATCACAACGCCGCCCGGACCGGCTAAGGATGTCTTTCCCATCAAGTCGATATCAATCTGTCGAGCCGCCTGACGCCCTTCGTTTATTGCATGTACTACAAGGGACTGCCCTTTTCGACAATCTACAAGCACAGAATATTAATAAGATGAAAGAATTTCTTGTAGATAAAGAATAAACTTGAAGTGCATAGTTGTTTAAAAACTCGGTTGCTTCAGCGCTAAACATAGAAATTTTAAAGTACCTCCTGCTGCATACACTTTCGGCACACTGGTTTTGTAGTTTCCCTTTGGTGTGTCAATGTTTGAACGAGGATCTTCGTCTAACGATAACTCTTTAATAATATCCTTTTCTGGACCCAAGAAACCCATGGCAAGCAATACCATATCTGCTTTGTACACCTTTTCAGAATCTACAAATATGTTTGTTTTCAAGTGAATGAATGGTTATTTTTGTTTCTGAACAGAATTTTATTTTGGATCGAAGGATGAAGCAAACAATGCGATTAACAAACGTACCCGGAACTTCGGACATTTTCCACCTTCCAGTATCGTCTTTGTTCCATTCAACCAAAACTGTTTTGATGCCAGATACGTGCCCATTACCATTATCAATAAATTCCTGATAAAATGACAACAATCATAAATTCCCATGAAGATATGCCAAAAAAAGATAAAATAGAATATGTCTATCAGTTCAAAGGCAAAATACCTTGCTCATGATGTTAAAAATTCTTGGATCCTTTCCAAATCGCACCTTCACCTCTTCATGCCCATAGTCAACCCTAAAAATTTTCGGCCAAGTCGGCCATGGGTTACTAGCATCTCGCTCTGGTGGAGGAGCTGGCAGAATCTCGAAAGTGGTAATGGTCTTGGCACCCTGAAAACGTTAACACGTAAACTCGCTTCAGCTTTAAAACCTTACAACAAATATCAGGCAGTGAAAGTTTCACCAGGTGGCTCGTTGGTGCGAAAGGTGCAAAGGCAATTATAAACTAGGTTTTTGGGTCCCCACCACACTAGGTCATAAAATGTTCAATTACATAATGTTATCTTGAGGTGTCCCCACCACCTCCATGTACAACCATCACCCTAACTACAGTCACTGAGCCGCAAAAGGCCTTCGTAGGTCCCCACCAGGGGCCCAAAATTTCAGGGCAAAAACTGCCAATCAACCACTAAGGTGACTCTAACGAGCCACCAATAAAACCAGTTCACCAACAAGAAAGCCAGGGGCTTATGACACAACTGTTCATTACCGCCCGCATTCCGGAGGAATGGGGAAGGTTATTTTCACAAGTGTCTGTCTGTCTACGGGGGGAGGGGGGGTTTAACCCTGGTCACTGGTGCATGGCCTCTGGTCCCAGACCCTTTCGGGGGGGGGGGTACCCCTAATCCTGTCACTGGTTCTGTCTAAAGTCCTGTTCAAGGTCCTGCTGGGGGGTACCCCACCCCTGGCCAGGACAGGGAATGCCCCCAGCCAGGACAGGGGGTACCCCCCCCCCCGACAGAAAAGCGAGTGCTTGTTACACAGGGGCGGTATGCCTCTTGCGGTTACCCACGGGACTTTCTTGTCTTACGATAACTTTTATACTTGCTGAATTATTTTCCCCTTCACAGTTTAACATGTCGTCAATGAAATCTCTCGAAAGTCATTTTGTGGCATCACCAATAGTATTAAGATTAATATATATCCTTTTTATCGGAAGATAAGGCCCATCAAAATCTCGTCCACAGACCCTTTGCTTTACACCAACGGTACCTAGGAGATGCGATATTCTCAGAGTTAGAGTTCTGAGTTTTTCGGCTACGTTCGGAGTTCTGAGAATGATATGCGCACGAATATCATGCAGCGATATGTGCGATGATATGCGTAGCAGAGAATGATATGTGCAACAGGAAATGACATGTACTATTGAATATTTCTCAAGTATTATTGAATATTTTTGAATATTAAGTCCTTTCTGTTGATGATCTATGTCTTTAAATGACACAATTTAACTATTTTATACATGTAATCTGTGTAAATTTT
>JBCAUG010650118.1:0-13906 GCA_038406175.1 Haplosyllis leylae | reverse complement strand
TGAAGTGACGTGACGTGACGCTCATAAGTTGACACCATAAAAAATTGGCGCCCCCCCCTCTGGGAAATCCTGGATCCGCCACTGAAATGTGTGATTTCAATACAGGTGGAATTACAATAGAGTGTTGTAACAAGTAACTTACCGACATGCATCCTAGTATCCTTTATGGAGTAAAATTTATCCGATTCTGACAATTATTTTCATAAACAAAAACTTCTTCAAATAAATCAATTCGTAGTACAAGAAAACCCGGAGTTGCTGAGTATTCACGTCCTATCTGACTGACGGCCTCTGGATTGTGTGAGGAAATGCGCGCCAGACTTCTTCACACACACACAGCTGCACGTGCAGAGCGTACACACGTGCTCCCGATCTACTATCCGAGTCATTAACCCTGTCATTGCGGGAATACGAAAACAAGAGCCTTACGATTCAGAACCAAAGCAGTGGCAGGTCCGGGCGGGGGTGCCAGGGACGCACGCCCCCTCTGGTCCAATTTTTTTTTCACTTTCATGCAAATTTCAAGGAAATTTGGCCAAAACATTAGGCTGGCTCCATCACCTGGGAGATTAGCGCCCCTTCATCTGAGAAATCCTGGATCCGCCACTGCTTGAAAGTCTAGCTGTTGTTTCTAATATCTTGTTTGGAAATTCTATTCTCAGTGGCGGATCTAGTATTTCCCAGACGAGGGGGCGCCAACCCCCAAGGTGGGGGCACCAACCAATTATTTTGCTAAATGTTTCCCGAAAACTGCATGAAAATGAAAGAATTTGGACCCAGAGGGGGCGCGTCCCCAGAGCCGCCCTTTAGATCTGCCACTGATTCTGTATGCTTTAATAGTACAGAATGGGTCACACTTGTTACGACGTCCTCGTTAGCTCTTGACAATTAAAATGTTAATATAGATGCGTAAATTCGTCATAACGTTCCCTTCAAGAATCCATGTAAAATCTTTCAGCAATATGATTCTTTTGTCCCTTGAACTGTCGACTTTCTTCATATTTATGATGACCTTTGGTTCATCACTACTTCAAATGTTACGCTCGTAGTTTTTTTTACTTGTAGATTGTCATAGTTGTGGTAATACAATTTTTTGGTAATGTGAAAATTATTTGATCAGGGATAAATATAAAGACGGAAAGGGTTAAATCCATAACTTACAGATCAGCAGGAATTTATCCAGTCTGCAGATCATAAGGGAGATAATCCCCGGGCTAATAATAATAATGAGTACAGGTGGTTAATCACCTGGCGTCCCTTCCTTCTTGAGGGATAATCCACCACCCACCCGCCCCCAGTAATCTCTCCCACCCTCCACCACACATTGTACTACCGTTGCACTTTGTCCCGCGCACCCCTCGGGTGAAGAAGCCTTGTGATCATTAGATGCACGTGTAACAGGGGATAATCTCTGTTAATCTGGTGTTTGGTCAGCTTCGCGCATCCTGTGCTCACGTAACGCACACCCACACATGTACCGCTGCAGATTAGTTCATATTGAATCATCACAGAAGTCCGGGGCATCTCTGTTTACACTAACAAATTGTCAAGTTAGAACCAGAAAAATAAACGAAATACGTAAATAGTGTTTCAACTTCTTTTGTAGTGTTTTTAACACGTAACATTTGGTGGGTGCAGGAAGGTTATTTCCAGAATCACTTTCCCATGACACTTTCTTTCATCGTCTCTTTCATTCAAGCCGCACCCAAAAAATTGCACATGACGTTTGCGAAGCAAAAATGTCACAAGTGTGGTGTTACTGTTGTTTGTAAATTTCACAAGACAACTGTCAGCGAAAAAAAAACAACTACAAAACAATCAGAACTTTCAGAGATTCCGGGTTTCGTCGAATGACTCAAATGAAAAGCAACTCCTTATTTTGGAAGATGATCCGGACTATTTGCATTTGACGTTTTGGATCTTTATTGAAGGGCCGGACGGATTAAGCCGCTTTATTAATTTTAAACAGTGTGACTTCATTGTCGTGTGGAGGAGGGTTAGATGTTTGGTTTGATTAGATGAAGAGCCCCGTATGATTGAATTTTATCATAACTATGCAAAACCCCTGAAAGAATGATTGAGACGTGTTCCAACCCCGGGTGCAGGGGACGGGGTGACAGCAGTTCCCTATAGGGATGAAGCAAGGTTAGGGGGTGGGATCCCTGTTGGGTGGATCTGTATTAATCTGATTAGAGCATATCTCTCCACATTTGACCCCATCTGGCCACACAATTCACTGCAAATGGACTGATTGCTCATTTTGGATATTGTTTTCATTTTGGAAAAGGAAGCGAAACAAAAATGGCGAAGATTTCTATTGTCTGATAAACTGCGTACGCTTCGTAAAAGAAAGACTCAAAATAAAATACCATTCACGAAATGCCACGAAATACCACCAGGTATCGATGACCGTGCAAAGCAATGGGTGTAGTTGTTTCTGACCGGTAATGAAGTGATTTTCTGAACTTCACCAATTATCTTGATTTTTTAGAAACAATTGTAACTGACTGACTCAGCCAACTTAAGTTACATCGTACAAATCTGATATTTGTTGACACAGTAGGGATTTTGGACAAAAAGTGAGCTCGCCTAAATTTTGGACTTACTGTATATGTCACCTCCCGAAGTATAAAAAGTTGAATCAACTGCAAACTGAGTAAAAAATCGACTTCGCTTACTAGAATTTTCAGTTCGCGAAGTACTAACAACTATGCCCAATGGTTCTTGTTTGTGGTTTAAGGTACCAGTTAGCAGGTTCCGAGTACCAATTTTTTGTAATACATCATAAATCTTGTAATGTGTCAAAATTTTGTGTAATGTGTCAGTGCGTCAGCGCATTACACAACATTTTCAGGGCAGGGGTGGGTGCATTATGAAAAAAGTGGCACATTACAAAAAACTTGTACCCTGAACTCGCAAACTGGTACCCGAAACCACAAACAAGAACCATTGCTGTTGCCGGCCTCCAGGTATCGATGCCTACCGAGGCTGCTTGATGCCACTCACTGCAAATTTTCTCAAAGAAAATAACAACAAAGAAGAGATGAGAAATAGTGACCAAAAAAAAAGTACAGATGCATGAAACTTTGCAAATAATAAATGATATTTTTGCAGAAACCAGCTATTTTGTTCTGATAAAAACTTCAAACATTTTTGGTGCAAAGCCATTAATCTCGGAAAACGTCTGAAACGCCAGAAATTCAAACCAACAAAACCTCCTCCTTTACTTGTTTTACGTTCCTGTCAACCGTTCCTTGTTTTAAGGTTTGTTCACACTTATTGTCAACGTTACCGTTTTTGTGAGCGGCACCTTTGATCTTTTTAAATGCAGAGTGAAAACAGCCCCATAGGACTACATTGAACATATTTCTAAGGGTCTATTCATACCGAGCGATAGCGTGAGCGAGAGCGGCATCTCACTTGGAAAGGAACACACTGATGTCAATGGCACCATTCAGACCAAAGGAAAGTGAGAGCATTACCGCTAGTGATGCCGCTACCAAAATGGGTCCAGAACCCATTTGATTTTTTGCCGCTCACGCTCACGCTATCGCTTGGTCTGAATAAGACTTAAACGGTACGAAAAACGGTGACTTTGATGGTACGTTTAAACGAGCCTTTTACGCCAGAAGTTTTACGCCAGAATGAGATAGAGTCATGGCCGAGGCAGGATATTTGTCTCCATCTCTTTTCAATTACTGAGAAATGTTTGTAAATTGTTTGCGCATGTTGAAGCAATATTTTGCCAGTTCATTGCGGTGTGAAACAAGCAATTCCAGCAGGTCATTCCTCTTCGTGAATCCACACAAAATTAGCAGCGCTGATTTCTCAAGTTCAACAAAAGTTGAGAAAAACTGTTTCACAACACAGGTATTGAAACGTTTACAATTGTAAAAAGGTGCAGCCAGAAGGGCAAGTTTGTTTCAAAAGTATCTTTATTTTGTGTATTCTAAATACCCACCCACCCAGGCAAAACACAATTCGCTGCTGTTTCTAAATCCAGACTGGCACATGACATAATATTCTCTGTTTTCACAAGGATACATTCACATAGAGATAAAGCGAAGGCGAACACGAAACTTTTCACTGATGTTTGCTTTAACACTGAATTGCGAACTTTTCATTACGGTACAGGAGTATTTTAAATTCCAAGTACTCCAAATAATTACAGAGTGTATTTTGTTTGATACGGTTCACACGTACCGACACCAAAATTCGGCCCATTATTAGTTTAACATTGTGCTAATGGTGACTGGCACTTTGACGGGAAGAATGGGTTGGTTCTATACCCATTCTGCCCGTCAAAGTTCCCATCACCATTAGCACAATGTTAAACTTTAATGGGCCGAATTTCGGTGTCTGTACGTGTGAACAAGGCTTAGAGTCCATGTGTATAAACTGGTATGTAGATCTTATGCCAAAGCTTACATCAGTAAGCGATTTTCTCGTCGCCTTCGCATGTACTTCCTCTGTACAAACCTTTACTCCCACTTCAATACAGACTGCGCTAGGTCACAACTGACACAACTAAAAACCCAGCATAATTATTATTTACATTTCAAAGGCCCTACCAGCCAGAGCTCATTAGAGCTAAATTTAGCTTTATTTGTATAGTTGTGGTGTGGAGTGATATAAAACACTAGTACAAACAGAGGTGCACTCTTGTCATGAGTAATTGACATTACAAGTGTTTGATACAATGCAGTCGTAAAAGCGACCTAACGGAAAGCTCACATTTGCATCTCCCAATAGCTCTCTTCCTGTGAAACGAACAAGCTGCACTCTCTGGCTTCTTCGTGGGTCTGGAACTTCTCTGTTTTTATCATGCGTATTTGTGTTTCTATTTTCGTTTCCTAGATGGAGGGCAGTGGTATTGTCAACGTCAGCCTTTACTTACTTTACGTTACGTTGAAAGACGTTGACGTTACGTTGAAAGACGTTAAAGTTGGGGAGTCCAACGGTTTTCCGTGAAACTACCTCGTCGACTTGTTAGAGGGTACTCGTTTTTATTTTTGGACGATGTTTACCGAATTATCATTCAGAAGTTTTCTGGCCTCCACATACATATATTGTCATGTTGACACATTTTAATTCATTTCAATGAACTTGTAAATAATCTAAAGTAATGTACGATTTTCATACTCACAAAACTGGGGGAACTGCATTTGAATACTCACCTGCAAATAGATAGAAGAAAATATTGTTTAGTGAAAGAGTGTAACACTTATTTTAAATTTAACACATTTTAGAAATAAAGTAACCCTGCATGGCAACGGTTTCCAAGCTGTTGAATGACGTCATGACGCCAGATTATGACGCTAAATATGTGTACAAAAAATAGCAATATTTCACAAAGAGGATCACTTAATTCTCGAATTTGCATTCGAGAGCTAATTAAGAGTGAAAAGACGTAACACGAAGAATAGATGACTGTGCACAGACAGCATGGGTTCTTGTTTCGGGTTATGGGTACCAGTCTTTCGTAATGCGCCACAAAATCATGTAATGCGTCAAAATGTTGTGTAATGCATCGGGTGCATTACACAACATTTTCGGGCGGGGGTGGGCACATTACGAAAAAAGTGGCGCATTACAAAAAACTGGTACCCGTAACCTGCAAACTGGTACCCGAAACCTGAAACAAGAACCCGTGCTAATTCCGGCCTCGAAGAATAGCATGTCTCCAGCCCTGAAGTGCGGAAACTTCAAAGACCCAACAGATCCAAATCTCTCGTCGTGCCATGAAAGAACCAGAAAGGATCATTCATGACCACAAGAATAAAAACCACTGCACGAAGAAGTGAGTTAAAACAGAACTCTTTTGAAAAAAACAGTAAATAAGTCTCCATTACCATTTGGCTCTCTCTGTTAGTGGTAATTGACATTGTTCAAATTGGACAATCCCCAGATACTGTCACTGATCCTTGTTACATTTACGTGAAATTCCTCTGAAGCCCCGGAGTTAATTTCACTGATTGGGATCTACAGACTGAGCTGTCCTTGTTCATTAACGTGAAAAACACCATATCTACCGCTTCTTGCATCTGGATCTCGTTGAGCGATAATTTGTGGGTCATACGGACGGGAATGATTGGGAGTTGGAAGTTCTTTTCGTAAAGTCCGGTCATCGTCTTTTTCAACAAAAAAAGATGTTTTCTTCAGAGATACTACAAGCTGTTGGGAAATTGTACCCAAAGATGGAATCAAGATTTGGCCAGAACTTCAAGGAATAAACGCTGTAAATCCACCAATAACACGCGCACAAAAACAACCACATCGACACATTTCTATTTCTCTTTAAAATCTTGTTATTTAACAATGTGAAAGATTTTATTGACGAACCACTAAGGAGGCTGTTATGCAGAGGATACGTGTATATTTGTGTGTTTGTTAGGCTACGTTTACACTCCACGATAGCGAATGCGAGATCAACATCGTTAAAGAAGGACAGTTGGCAAGCAGCAACTCACAAATTTTTCACTTTCTCTAAAACTAAGTGTAAATTGAACCTTGAATGAAAAGACGTATAACGTGAGAAATTCTTACGTTTGCCAGACGGAGGCAACACCTGTGCGCGGGTACTAAGAATATGATACAGGTTCAGTTTACCGGGAACTTAACACAAGTGAAACCCTAGTCTCTCTTTGTAACGTCCTGAGTAACATGGAGATAACACCAACTTACGCAACTCTTGATTAGAAGTACACAAATTACACAAGTGATGACTAAATTATGCTTTATCTTTGCGGATCCAGATATTTGGTAACGGTTGTTGAGGTTGTCGTGGGGTCATAAAGACAAAGACACGGTGTATGGTGCGTGAATGTCAGTTTATTGTCAGGGGAACCAGTTGTACATTAGCTAGGAGGTATTACTGAAGCACCCACTGTCTGCTAGGGGCTTACTATATATTGGGAGGGTGTGGCCTTGATCTTGTGATCTTAGCATTAGACTTGCCACAGTCCGACAGAGGTGGGTTGGGCTTTCAAGTTTGTAGGTTTAATGATTATTATTAACAAATGGAACAATACAGTGATGGATATGTGTACAGGAAGATGGGGTGGAAATATTTTTTTCAGAACAGATAAATATTTCATAGTATTTTTATTGTTAAATTATTTACGAAATTAGGCTTTTGAAATGTGATCTCAAATATTCAAATTTTCTTTAGTTTCAGACCTACATTTTGCTAAAAAAGGAAAACGAAACCGCTAAGTTTCAGTTTCGAAAAAGAGTTATGGATGTTGAAGGGGGTCGGGTTATCTCTTTGCTGCAATTCATACTCCAGAGTAACTTAGTTCTGTGGCAGATGGCTGACCAGTACCCACAGCTGTCTAGTATCTGCAGATTTCAGAAGAAAACATCCTGGACAGATGGATGGAAACCAGAACCCATTCCTGGTCTAAGTTCTACTGATATGGAGGTAATTTATGCAGGAACATCCTCGTTTGAAACCAACCACATTATTATGTAATACTCCAATTTCTAGATAATTTTACATTGGTACATTTCTGCGGCCGTCAAGTGCCAGACACGTGTATTGGTCAAAATTGTTCTCAGATGAGGCATGGTAGGAAAATCTAAATAACAGTTTTCTTTTGGGAAGGAGGGGTGGGGTGGGGAGGAGATCTTACAACTTGAAATTTCACACAATTCAATTCTAACAAAATTCTATTTGATCGACCTAATTGGTTACAGCAAGTTACACATGAGGCCATCTGCAGACTCTACCCCCGTGACTGTGACATTTGTCAGGATGTCAGACCAATGCCAGCCGCCCTGGAGCAAACGTGATCCATGTTGTTAAGTGGATGTAACACATGTAGAGAGAGACGGAAGGCAGATCAGGTGCCATGTAGCAAAACAACCATCAGCTTATGTAAACATTACGCACAGAGGGGCCATGTGGGGAGGGAGGTGACGGGCGGGCTCAGTGCACTGGGAAAACATAACACGGGCGCCATCATGTCATGTCAGCGTATGGTCCGCCACCATTGACATTGTGTGATCATTTGTGATCTTAAAATTTGCTACTGTGCAGTCCTCACAGAGTCGTGATACTTGCCCATCTGTGGAAGGACATGAAAGGCAGTTTGCCATTGCAGTTGTAAAACAGTTTAATTGTTACATGTCACAACGACCGGACAACATGGTTCTTGACAATGTCGAAAATGTTCAGGCAATATCATAGCCATGGTTGGTGGCTGAGTCGGCGAATTTCAATTGTGACGTCATACTTTTCTTCCTTTGTTGGTTAAGAGTAAACTAACTTAGTGAAAAAGAATGACGTCATATTTATATATAGGTCAAGAAATCCGGACAGTAATTATATTTTTGTCTTTTTGAATGGAGGCCATTTCAGGCCAAATATGGATTGAAATAAGTGTTCAATGTATTTCCTGCAGTATTTGCTTGCCCTGCCTGCATGCCCAATTTGTAAAGCCCCATTGCCCTGCAGATATTGACAAGAGTTGACAGTTCTCAGCTTCTGATACCCACTGCTTTTGTCGCTGCTGCTGCCAGTGACTGGTCAGTGCTGCTCGACAATACAAGTTCTATTAATGTTGAATGCAGATGTTGTGCTGTACAGATGGGGTGGACAGCAGATGTCTGATCACTATTTACGAGGTCATGACCTCCCATAGGCTATCCTGACCATTACATCCACACAATTGGACTTGGTCCCTCTGAATAAAAAGATGGCGATTGCACAAACAGAAATTTTTTTCTTCTGTTGAATACAGTGATAGTCAATATTTCTTTTTAATTAAATATTTTAGCGTTCAGTTGTCCCATGTAAACTACTTCCACTTACTCCCTAAAACAAATGTGAGAAACCAACAACTAACAAAACACCTTCAACTCTGTGTCATTTAAAAACAATGACAAATTTCACCACTTTTAACATATCACCTTCCACTCGAAGACTAAAGGCTTGTTTACACGTAACGTGTGCGTCAACATCAACGTCAAAATTTAACATTGTGTCAATGGTTGACGCAGAGAATGGGTCTGGAACCCATTCCCTGTGTGTGTGTTTGCGTCACTACTGTCACAATGTTAAAAGTTGACGTTGACGCAAACGGGCACGCACACGTTACGTGTAAGCAGAGCTTTATCCAGAAGAAGAGACTTCTGGTTTTACACTAATGCAACAGTGCACTTTCTTTGTGAAGCAACACTTAGACTCGGAGATAACCCTAACTTACACAACACTTGATAAAGGTATACAAATTACATAAGCAGAACAAAAAAACTAGTTCAGTTTATCAATGTTGGCAAGGATGCTACTACTTAGTTATCACTTTTGGCTCCATCTGACAAGATACACAGAAATTTCAGATGTCAAAAACACCCGAACTGTGAAGGTTGTTTCTGATAATCCAACCAACATACCAATCACATCCTCAGAATTTATAGTCACTTTGTATCTTTAACTTTTTCCCCTGTTTTAACAAATGTATCAGATTATTCCGCATCCCCGTCTGGCGCCACACATCTGGTAGAAAAATCTGGATATTCTGTAAGACATGTGGTAAAGTTATCAGTTATGTGTGTTATGTAGGTAAGGTCGATAGGATGAAGCCACGATGGATTATGAGAGGCGAAGTCTGAGCTTTAGACAGGTGTCCCGAGTATTTTTACATCTGTTCCGGAGTGGATTTCCAATTTATCTTTGAATTTATTTCAAATACATGTGCGTGTGAGCGCCTTTATTAAGTTAACATTTGTGCGCAAGACGAGAAGGGAAGTGTTATTTTTCAGACATGCGCAGAGGGTGTTGTGTTACCGGAAGTGTTATTTTTCAGACATGCGCAGGGCGTGTTGTGTTACCACAGACGCTTTCAAACAAACGCAAAAGGAAAGCCCTTGATGAATTGCAGCAGGGCCCTTTGAAAGTATTCCGGTGTTCCAGAACAGCTGGCTGACCAGATCCACAGCTGTCTGGAGGTATTCTCAGATAAGCAGGAACTACTGACAGACTGCTGCACAACACCTAATCCTTTCAGCTGTTTTCTTTCCAGCTTCACTGAAATCTCCCTCATCATCCGATGTATCAAACACAGCGATCTTAGCCTTATCTGCATGTACATACAGTGTATATTTTAAGGCTTAAGCCACCAAAACATTGATGTTAATGTCCACGATTTATGACCCTTTGATATCAGTCAAAAAACTTGTACATGCAACATGTATCTTTGTGGAGAAGTCTCAATTTCGGTTTCTGTTTCGCGTTTCACCGATGTGTATTGGCCCTTAAACGTTCGACAACTCTGTTGTACGAACAAGAAAGAATAAGTAGCTTTCATCGGCGCTGTTGTTATTGTTGTTACTTTTTTTAGAAAATTTTTGGAGGACATACATCCCTTTCATTAGGCCACTGATACACCTGTTTTGGACTTCTGGTGATGTCTGCCTGGGTGGATCCCTCGCTTGCGGGCTTCCTCGCCTGTGCACGATGGATTCCCCAGATTCACCTCTGGTGCGACACCAGCTAACTGTATAGAGGTTATTGTTGTACTTGATGAGTGTACGGAACATTGCCCTGCAGATGTTAACACGGGTTGACAGTTCTCGGCTTCTGATACGCACTGCTTCTGTCGCTGCTGCTGCCAGTGACTGGTCAGTGCTGCTCGACAATAGTTCAAGTTCTATTAATGTTGAATGCAGATGTTGTGCTGAGCAGATGGGGCGGACAGCAGATGTCTGATCACTATTTACGAGGTCAGGGCCCTGGTCACCCCCTGCACAGCTTATTAGAACAACTTGTCATGGGCAAGAAATTGTGCACACCCACAGAAACAGCTCTGATGTCAAAAACAGAAGCAACATTAAACATAACAAAACCTCTGAGTGATCACCCAGAGCGGGAACCTGTATGACCCGCTGTGAATGATTCGTGAAAAACATTATTAAAACAGGGGCGGATCCAGCACTTGTCGTAAGAGGGCGGAAACCCTGAAGAGAGGGCGCCAGTTGCATGTATTTTTTATTTTTCCGAAAAAAAATAATGAAATTAAAGAAATTTTGATCGGGGGCGGGGGAGGGCGTCGGGAGTCCCTTTCCCCCTTGGACGAGCCACTGTTAAATAATATGGTGCCAAATAAGGTGGTTATGTTGTGCCTCATACGAGTATTTTGTTTTGACTAAGATTTTGACTCCAGGGTCAAAGAACATAAAAATAGTCAAGATCAATTCAGACGGCTCGAAGTAACTACTGAAAAATCCGTCAATCCGTCAATCGTTTTGTTGTCGCTTTCGCGGCCCCACTGTTTGGTGTGAACGAGCCTAAGAACAACTGTGACAAAACCGCATCCTGGGTAGATCGTTGACCTACACTGACCAGTTGTGGGCGAGTGGGTGCGCCTGGGGTCCTTTGATCACTCTTCGTGTGATATATTCCCCTATTAAATTGAATGTATTGCACCCATCATGTTTCAACATATCAAAGATACGATCACTGGAATATTCTTCCATTACACATTGACAAAGACATTCTGAAAAATCAATCAGTCATGAAGAAATTCTCACACGGAGCAGAAGGAAGATGAAAGGAGTTATTGTTCCGTTCCTTCACCTCGGTTTTGTGGTCAGTTGTTACAAATTAGGCAGTGGCGCCGGCTCTGATTCAAGCCATATGTCTGCCCTTCAAACCACACCTCCCACACTGTGAAGGGTTCCCTCTATTGAAATAGAGATGTGGAACAGCACTATGGACACGGTGTGAGATCCCGTTTCAATCCGATCTCATATAAGAATGACCGTGCAAAGCAATGGTTCTTGTTTGTGGTTTCGGGAACCAGTTAACGGGTTCCGGGTACCAGTTTTTTTGTAATGCACCACAAAATCTTGTAATGCATCAAAATGTTGTGTAATGCATCGGCGCAACATTTTCGGGGTGGGGTGGGCACATTACAAAATACATGTACCTGGAACTCGCAAACTGGTACCCGAAACCACAAACAAGAACCATTGCTGTTGTCGGCTTCCATGTAAGCTGAAACTGCCACTAAACATTTTAAGGGAAAGAAAATCCCTCTTGCAATTGTGATTTTTGATTGGACAAACAGTCATTATTGGTACAACTTTATCTTGGCATAATTATTTGAATACGACGTCTTCCATTACCGTTGATATTCCATTGTTGACTTAAATAGTTCAAAATCAAATTTTAGAAAACTGTCATCAACTAGTCCAACATGGAACAACAATTATATTCCGGTTAACCAGGAATAGTTTTCTTTCCAGCACAGTACGCGTATCATCCGACTACTGCAATCTTCAAAATGCCAGAATTGTCTGACAATCATTTCTGCGCCGACACCCTGACTCGGGAGCGCCTAATACACAACAGGTGAACTGTAATTGCAGTGTCAAGAGGATCCAATTTGTGTGCTGACCTGTAATGATTAACACCAGATCATTGGAACATGCGAAACATATGTTGCTGATGCTATAATGGGTTCCCTTGGCAATCCTCAAAAACTGAGATCTTGCGGCTGCACATTGTATTGAACAGAAGGCATTATCCGTCCGTTTGTACTTCAAAACAGATGCGCTTTTGAAACGCACCCAGATTCCGGCTGATCACAATCCAGGCCGTCCATCAGTATATAATTTTAAACTGCAGACCCTGTCTTTTTATTTGGTTAGAAATTTCACTTAATTCTGCTAAAATTTCTGCTTTTGAGTGGAAGGTTAAATGTTTTCACTAAATCTTTCACATTTTTATTACCCCAACTGTTGTCTACTGTACAGAACAATTCAACAAGGTCCAGTGATTATGCAATTGACCAAAACGTAGACGAAAACAAAAGGCCCAGTCTTAGAGTAAAATGAAGAGCTGAATGGCTTACATTTTCAAACCTAAAGAAAAAAGTTTAAAAAAAATTCAGTTAAATTCCCTTGTGTCCAGAACAAAAGAAGACAAAAAGGAACATGCGACGGAGAGACAAACAGAGAAGGAGAAGTATTACTCGTGGATGAAGCTGTTGCCTGTGCGGTGGAGGTGGTGGTGTGTACCCAGGTGGTGAGCTGTCAGACAGGCGCCTACACTCAATGAATGGCAGCTTGCTTCACAGTCAGTTCCCAAAACCACAAAAAATTACTTACACAGGCGCAGTACACAGAAGCTGAGGGGATTCACGTGCGAGGCTGGTTTCATTGAATTGTTTTAATGAGGAACATGTACGTATTCATTTGATGAATATGATGAGTTCAGTTTGGCACATGTGCTTCTCACACACAGAAACAGGACGACAGACCAAACAGACCAAGAAGCCTTATATTTAGGCTAAAATATTTGAAGCATTCCTACCCAAATTACAAGTGGCACTTTCTCATGTTAATTAATTAATATTTCTGACGATAAGTTCTTGCACTTTCATCACTTGTATCTAGTTTTGAGTTTGGCGATTCAAATAATACAATGTAAAAGACAATTCCTGTGTGTAAAATTGGTACCAAACCAATTAATCCAGATGTTCAAGGTGGAATCTCTTTGTACTCTAACCTGCATGAGGTATGCAAATCAAACTGGCTCATCACCTGAAGGTGATTTAAAACCTCAGTGTGAAGTGGGTGAGTTCTCTGCCCAGAAGATTTCTGTTAATCAACGAAGTTTGAACAAACATTCAAAAATCCTCATCAAAACTGAGCCAAATGTTACGTATTCAGTTTTCAAAGGCAGAAGAGTATCAAAGAGCTTCCCACTTTAATAAGAGACGAAGCTGTAATCTTTCTATGTTATGAGGCCACAGCAGCCACTCCCCATTGTGTTCCATTTGTTTCCAATTCTTAACTGATTTACACATATGACCCACCAAATTGAAGCTCAGAACCTCCTCTACAAGATAGGAATGTTTTTATAATGCTTAGATGCCTGTAAAGGGTAAAAAACGGCCAA